>CACVCL010023269.1:0-20631 GCA_902729485.2 Mus minutoides
TTTTTAAAAAGGCAGGTAAACAATAAATGCAATACATAAGAAAATGATATACACGTAAAATGATAAAGTATAAGGAAGAAAAAAAAAGATTGATGGTGAAAATCAGTTCTCTTCTGTATTTCCCAACTCAATAAACTCTGTTATTATGAACATCTGTTGCAGATAGTTCATGATAGCACTAGAAATGAGTGTACTAGATTATGGGATACTCTTATTCTACCACACATTCTTTGGTCTACACTAGATTTTCTATCATTCACAAGGGTAAAGCTGAGGAATGGGAGGATATTGTGCATGTTATGATTTTAATGTGGCTATCCTATATCACAATACTTCATTTTAAAATACAGTAAGAAAATATTGAAATGTAACAGTCAGAAATCATTTCTGTTGACCATCATATTTAAATATGAAACTTTGTTTTGTGTGTTAGCTAAAAAGTCATCATACAGTGATTTCTGTTCTTTTCCTTATAGGTTGAAAGTTAGATTCAGATGGTTAAATAGCTGTAATTTTCATAGTGACTTGAGAGTTCGCATCTAGAATTTAAGGGTTCACTTTGTCAGGCTCAGCACCATGTAAACATGATGTTTTTTGTGTGAGTTAAACAAATCTATATCATTGTTATGTTATGACAAATACACCATGCTGCAGGGTAGGTATTTTGAGCCCACTGGAATGCTTTGGTTTCAGAGTTCGCTTTAGAAGCACCTTTTCCCATTAGACTTAAACCTCCTGCCAATCAGAACTTGATGCACTGTTCTCTACAGATATTCCAAAGTACACAGCACACAGTGGAATTTAATACAGTTGAAAGAAGAGCTAAATGCTCCAAACAAGACATCATCAGCTGAGAATAAAACATGTTTTGTTAAATAGAAAAAAATTGTAACAGCACTTCAAGAAAACCCAAAATTCAGTTGGTTGTTGCTAAGTTACTGAACCCAGAAGAGTCAGAAAGATAATAATGAGAGATTAGATTCATTTTGCTATTTATATAATATCATATTTTTTTTCATTGAGCCTGTTCATAGTTGCTTGTTTAAGGATATAATAATGACTCCTAAGTATTTGTTCTCAATTGTATAGTCTCATAAAAGCTTTAGAAACAAGTATGTGTTTATCATGCCTAACTACATATTATAATGATGATAGTGGATTGACATATTAATTGTATTTAAACTATTCAGCAATTTAAAATTTAAAACCTATTTTATTAAAAAATAGTCATTAGGATATCAAAGCATAGCTTTTCAATTTTCTTTCTTACAGGAAAAACCTATGTGCTTTAGAATCTTGCAATGATTTGGGCTCTTTGTGATTGTTCAGCTGTTGAAATTAGTCATTCATACTCTAGTTATTATCATTCTGCATAAAACATTAGCACATGGCTGGCCAGACACAGACATTGGACTCTGCCTTAGGGTAAGGTGTAGAGATCATGGAGATACAGAAAAACACAAGTACGTGTCATGAAGAAAACTCCCTATTACATTCATTAGTGAACATTTTTTTAAATGATTTAACGTTGCTTCAACTATTGGCTAAAGATTAAACTTTTGTCCTATTTTTTCAGGAAATATTAAAAATAAGAGGCAAGAGGGCCAGAGTGATAGTTCTATCAGTAAAGGGTTTGATGAACAAGCATAAGAACAGAGTTTAGGTACTGAATTGAAGAGCTAGGCTTGCAAACATGGATATATAAGTCCAGAGTGAATGTTGAGCATGTGACGGAGGCTAAGAGGGGAGCAGGGTAGGAGGATTCAAGGAGCTGGCTGGACAGCCCTTCTAGCTGAATCAGTAAGATTTTTAAGATACCCTATCTCAAAATATAATCTAAGGAATGGCTAAAGATGACACTGATTCAGACCTCTGGCTACTACCTGCATTGTATGCATCCAGATCCACACTGCACACACACATACAAACACCTTCACATAAACATTTAAGTGTGTCATTTGTCCATTGCAGATAAGAAAACACATACAGAAAAGAAAGAAAGCATTTAAAGTAAGGGAAATATCATATTTTTACCTTAAAGATATTGTGATATATATTTCCCAATTTTCATTCTTAAGCTCTATTTTCTTCATCACAATCATTTTCAAATTTTATTTTTTCTATTGGGAATATATATTCTAATAATTATCATTGTTATTTTTTGTGAAAATGTTACTTAGAATAGGTGTTTAAAGTGTTATTTTACTTTTCCCAGGAAAAACAAATTAGTATTACATATTATATTTTTAACCTAAGAGGAAATATTTTAAATTCCAGGATGGTCATCTTAAATGAAGCAGACAAAGGTATAAATAATATAATTTTAAAATGTTATAAAATATTGTTTTCCTGAATTATCTCCTACCCTAGTTTTCCATCCAGCCACAGATTCTACTTAAAATAATTGCAGGAATTGCACTAATTATGTATGAGTGAAGGCAGTGAAGAATTGAGGCACAATGGTTTGCTAGATATCACATTAAAATTCCTAAATTGAATCATTCTCTGGACACTGTTTTTCTAAATCAGATAGCTGAGAAGGAATGAGAGTTAGGGTTGCATAAACTTTAGAGGTGAGAATAAAATATATCAATAAAATAGGTAAATTTCAGCAGAACCTGTAAAATGGTTCAGTGAAGAGTTATTGCTAGGTAGAGAGTAATATGAACCTTCATGTTGAATGAGTTAAAGTACACAGACTTGGTGAGAGTACCCCAGCTATGAATCAAAATAAGAGATAGTGGAGAGTAATTGGCAACTCTGAATGAAGGTAGACTTAGCCACAAAACCTATCACTTATCTTGCCATTGTGTGGCAGTTACTGCTATATACAATTTTTTGCATTATTAGATCTCCATCTTCCACTTCCATATGAACATAACTTCTTAGTATTTAAAACCGCCCAATAGATACTGCATAAAGGCCAGTGATATTCTTAAACTAATAAATTATTTTCTTAATATGCTTTTTGATAAAGTCTTTAAAAAGAGCCCATTGATGTCACACTGAGCTGAAGATAGTGAAGTATTCTCTAAGGAATGACTTCACATTACATTGGGGGAGGTTCAATAGGATCTGCAAATGAGATAAAACTAATCTAAGGTGAAGTATTATATGTTTTATTTATAATGTATACAAAGAAAACGTGTTTTATATGATACCTTGAACTCAACTTTCAAGGTGTGCTTATCCCCAGATGACACAGAAGGAAACAGTGGAAGCTGTCATAGAAATCTGTTTCCTTGTCTTTCATGCCTTGCACCACATATGGCCACAGAACTCTAAATGATTACCAGCCATAATCCCCTCGAAACACCTACCCACATTTTTTGTAAATACTACTATGTTCTCTTAGGGCTGTACTTAATCTTTAAATTGAGAATAATTCTGCTTTTTTATTAAATTATTTTATTAATTTATATTCCAAATCTTCAGTTCTTCATCCCACTCCACCTTACCATTGCCCCTGAGAGGGTGTTCCCCCACATCCCCACTCATCCCCACCTTACCCCCATCAGCATCCTCCTTCCCTGGGACATCAAGTCTCTACAAGATTAGGTGAATCTTTTCTAACTGAGACCAGACAAGGCAGTCATCTGGTACATATGTCTCAGGGGAACACAGACAAGCCTATATATGTTCTTTGGTTGGTGGTTTAACCTCTGGGAGCTCTGAGTGGTCCAGATTAGTTGATACTGTTGTTCTTCCTATGCCATTACTGTTCCCTTAAGCTCCTTCAATCCTTGCCCTAACTCTTCCATAGGGTCACTGATCTCAGACCAATGGTTGACTGTATCTGCACCTGTCTCAGGTGCTGGTAGAGCCTCTCAGAAGACAGCCATGCTAGGCTTCTGTCCGCAAGCACAGGATGGCATCATCAATAGTGTTGGGGTTTGGTATCTGCACATGGGATGGATTCCAAGTTGGGCCAGTTACTGGATGGCCTTTCCTTCAGTCTCTGATCCATTTTTGTCCCTGCATTTCCTTTAGGCAGAAACAATAGGATTACTCTTTTTCCTTAATCCTATTGGCAAATGGGAGCAACTATTTAATTTTTGCAATTTGGACATTGTACTTTATACATATCTTTATTAAAGAATGTGTTTTTTTCCAGTGATAAATTATTTCGATAATATTTTCCTCTCGACAGAAAATCATGTTGCTTCATTTTTTTTAACACCTGGTCTGTCACATTGCTCATAATCATAAAGTAATTCTTGAATTTCAACTTGATGAATAATAATGAAAGGATAAATAACACAACTCTACCTAAATAACCATGTATATATTTAAGGTGTAACATCAAAAATAAGAAAGTTTTTAAGTAAGATTAAAATAATATTATTTATATTTTTCTTGTAATATTTAGAAATATTAATAAAATTAAGCTGTTAGAGAACAGATAGCATTATTCTAGAATTCTTGTAACTATTTTAAACAATTACAATGAAAAATGATAATTTTTTTTTAACAATTCAAGTCTAGAACAATTGTTTTAGAGTAGACACTTATTGGCTACATATGATGACAAGAAGTCCACTCTCACTGTCTGTTCTCCTTCCCCACGGCCTTTTCAGAGAACTATGCATGACATCTGTGATGGTTTGTATATGCTTGGCCCAGGAAGTAGCACTAGAATAAGGTTTTGCCTTGTTGGAGGAATTGTGCCATTGTGGGCATGGGCTTTTAAGTCCTTCACCCTAACTGCCTGGAAGCCATTCTTCTCCTAGCAGCCTTCAGATGAAGTTGTACAACTCTTAGCTCTGCCTTCACCATGCCTGCCTGGATGCTGTCATGATCCTACCTTGATGATACTGGACTAAACCTATGAATCTGTATGCCAGCTAATTAAATGTTGTTTACAAATTGCCTTGGTCATAGTGTCTGTTGACAGCTGTATAATCCTAACTAAGGCAACATCCTTCTTCACACAGTCTATCTCCATCTCTTCTTTTTTCATCCCATCATTCTTCATCCCAGTCCTTCAGAAGAAATGTATTAAATGCTGTTATTATTTTTGTTTTTTGAATTGTTAAACATTTAACATTCAAGTTGATATAAATGTTTATTTAAAACTTTATTTATCTAAGAACTAACAACTAAACTCTTAGTTTGTAATTTTTAATTTTATATACAACATTCTATATAAATGAATTAATTGTGCTCTTTATTATATACTCACTTTACATTGATGTAAACTAGGAGAAAGGTTTTCCATTACTCAGAGCAAATTGATTTTTTAACTCTCTAGAATACCCCTCTGTCTTCACTCTCACATTTTTCTGAAAAGAAAATGCAAAGAATTCAAACTCATTAAAGATATCAAATGGTATGTGAAGATTGTAACTTGAAGACAGCCCTCCATTCTGTCCCCAGGATATCCTATTTTATACCTGACCACAGACAGGTATCCTATTTTATACATGACCACAGAATATATGATTGTATCATGAGATAGGTAATACAGTTCTGCTTATTTTATCTAAAACGCACTGCAGTTTCACTGATAGGCCACAGGAATAAGTGGCTTAGTGTCTCCTGATACTTAAAGAGTGTTTTTAATAATTACAGAAATTTTAATAGATACTCTTAGATGAAAAGAATATCGGAATAATCCTCATGTCTACATTCCTTAAAGGTATGCAGCAACTTTGGCATTGACATAAGAAATGTGATCTCCTGCTTGTCACATATACTTGTATACATACATTTCTGATAATATTACCTCCCAAGCCACTGTCTGCATTTACTGTTTGGGACATCCTAGATAAACTTTTTGAGTCATTGTCTCAGACCCTATTTAAATGTAAGTGAACTTAGCTCCCTAACCTAGTTTTTCATGCACAAATATGGTTATAATAACAATATCCTACTAGTGGGCTAGTCATATGGATTAATTTTAAATGATGTACATAAACCCTGAACAGATAAACCTGTATGTCTAGAATAGTGGATACTTGAGGTATCGACTTCAGGTTGGTTAGAGTATAAAGAATTTGACAAATAAAAGGAGCTAGGTGTGATTTTTTTAAAAGTACACACAGTAGAAGAAATCTGATTCCACAAAACTTAATTCTGGCCTCCACCATATACAACAGAAACAGCAAACAAAAGCAGCCTACAGTTTCATTGTCCCAATCTTGTCCATCTTGTGGCTCTCTCTCCTATTGAAACTTGCTCTTCTATGGGTAATTGAAAGTGATTCTCTGTCATGTGTCCTTGAGGAAGAAAGAATAAAGAATGAACTCCATAGATTTAAATACAATATCAAGGAATGACACCACTTGCTTCTTGACAATATCACATCAATCAGGAGTTAGGTGCAAGAAATATTGGGAAATAAAGTCTTCAGTTTTAAATGTATGTTTAACAATGACTAATTATTTATTACTTTCAAAGAACAAAGGGGATAGCCTTCGGGAAGGTGGCATTGCCTGTAACAGGCTTGGAAGGCAAAGGTGGTGTTTTGTTATCTGCCCTACTGTGTTACTAGAAGTAGGCACTGAAAATGTTTGGACTTTGATATGTGTATGTGCCACTTGCTTCAGTGAAGGAATAATCCACGGTTTTTAAGCGCAGCAAAGAGAAGTTCATAAAGGTACTCACTCTAATTGCCTGCCTCCTTCATGGCACCATCAGAAAGTGCCCTGTCTCACTGAGGCCCCAAACTCTAGGAATTTCTTATGTCTCCCCAATCACAGTGTTTAATCACACTGTGCACATTCAGGGTCTTCTTTTTTCCTTGTACCAGTTCAATTTCAAGACTCATTATTTATATCATGCAGACACTAAGCAGCCCATCAACCTTATGTTTGTTTAAGAGAAAAATGCTCAGTCATGAGCATCCCCATGAAACTCCCGGAGAAAGGACATTTTGAAGCAAGATCGAGACACAATAACCAAAGAAGGAAAGCACATTCTCACATTTAAACAGTCCACAGCTATGCAGGCAGCTTGAGGGTAATTAGTTAGATGGAAGAAAGCCAGGACTTTGAGGCAAACATTTTAGTTTCTTGAAAAGTGCTTTGAGATTTCTAATGGCCACTTAGGATTAAGCCTGGAGTATAGAATCACATTGAGGAAACAGTACCTCTGGGAGCTTGACATTTCTATATCTGTTACTTGATAACTACTGGAAACTATCCCCACAGAACACAAGAGTAGATGCTAAGTGCTAAATCACAATATATGTATGTTATGTAGGTGTATTTTTGTATATATGTATACATACAATATATAATGTATTAATATACAATATATCATTTGCATATATGCAAAATATGTATACAAAATATATATACTGTGAAAACACATTTGTATAATAATGCACTAATATAATTATCATGACTGTTTATATGTCATTCATATATATATATATATATATATATAAAATCACATTTTATTTACTTGCTTAGAAGAGCTGTCCATTTTCTCTGGATAACAGTGCTGGTAATTTTGGCCATTAATAATTAATTAATGTAATATTTAATCAAATGTTTTATTTAAAATTGGGTGAGAAATGTAATTTTTTTAATATCACAAACATTCTAAAAACTTTCCAAAACCTCTTAAACTTGTTGAGATTCTGCTCTTTGCTAATATTTGTACATTAGTAATTCCCATAAGGACATCTCTATATATAAGGGTAGTACTTATGTACAATGAGTAAAATCACATATAATTTGTCAGAACTTTTACTATAAAAAATATAGTGAGTAAACTTAATTAACTATTTTTTGTTAAAATTTGACACAATAATGAAATCTTTGAAAATAGAAGTCTGAAGGTTTAGAATTCCTAAAGGAGAAAAAAATTTCCTTTTTCAAAAGATTTCTAGCTAGTTTGTGACAATGTCTAGAGATTTGAAATACTGCTTTGAACCTTATTCTCTTGAGAATAAGCAAACTATTGAATTTTCCAGAAAATAAGAAAGTATCACACCTGAGAAAAGTCAAATATTTTTCTGCCTGTAGTAAACTTATTGCTATATATGAGTTATAAAAATACTGTAGTATATAACTAAAACACTTCATATCTTTGTAACTTTTATATATCAGTCCAATAAGCCTGCAGTCTCTGTCCTATCATCCTCACACAAGTCACAGTAATTTAATAAGCCATACTTTTTTAAAACAAACAATATTTATTGTTTAGAAGTTTAAGAAGCATGTCAGCTTTGACATGGGCATTTCCACTTGTCAAAACTATTCACATAATGATAATTTGAATTCTCTACCTATTTCCAATGAGTAAAGTTTCCAAATGCTTTCCTTGTTTGAAGCCTAATGGGAGGGAAAATGGCATTGTGTATGTTTATGATTCACATGCCTGACTGCCCTGGAGATCAGATGTGTATCCAGCAACCTGGGGTGTGTGTCTTCATCACGGTTTGCAGCTTGATACTCAAGTACATAGTCCTGTAATTAATGGAAGACTGGTGCCAGAGGAACACTGAGCTAGGCTTAGAGTCTGTCATCCTTCAGGGGAATAAATGTGATGGCTTTTTTGAGGCTATTTCACTTTAGTTTCTTTATACCACACTTCATAAATTGAGTGGAAGTGTGTGATTGGCCAGATGAGTGAGTTTCCATCTGATTTGAGATTTCTTCATGGGACACGAGATGCCTGTGCTTCCCAGTTTGTTTATTAGCTGCTTCTTTGTGGCAACTAGCTTGCTCTGTGTCAGTGAAATCAAGTCAGTTACTTAGCAAGCCTCTACTTGCACCTTGAATGTCTTTGCAAGTTAAACATTATTGACTTCGTTTTTTTCAGATCCATGTCTCTATATTATCACACTTACTTTCTGTGTATTTACCTGTAGGTTTGAAGATTTAATTTTCTTGCTTCCACTTTAATATTCTGAGTGAATTGTAACTGTGTTACTTGTGATACTGTAGTCTATGTGTGTGGGACATACACACAGGACTCACTCTTACCAGTGGCTTGGATTTCAGGAAGATCATCTTATTTCTACTCTTGTAGCAAACTACATACTTTCTCTTATTGAGAAAGGGAAGGCAGTTCGAACAATATCACAGTGATAAACAGCGTGTTTCTTCCATCGTTCTCTTAAATATGTATGCCTGAGACTTTTTATATTATGTTCACATCTGTATTTAGATTTTTGTGCTCCTATTTTCTTCTGCGTGTATGCTTATGTATTCATGGAATTGTACTTATTTTTTTTCCCCTTTAATTTCAAAGTTTATCAAAACCAAACCAAACTAAACAGGTTTTTAACCAAAACCAAATCATACAAAACAAACACACAGGTTTTCAATTTAAAACATAGAAGTTAATATTTTTCAATTTAAAATTACTAGGTGAATCTCTTATGCGTTTCTAATTTTTAAATGTCTGTGGCCTTTGGAGCCTTCCCATGTCACCATGTCACCATGTCACCATGTCACCACGTCACCATGTCACCATGTCACCATGTCACCATGGGAGGACACCTTGTATTAGTAGGTTCTTTTTCTCCCACTGGGGATCTGGGATTGAACGCATATCACAAGGCTTGGAAGTGAGCATCTTTACCCTTGTTGGCCCATCATTCATTTACTTTTTAGGGCTGTAGAATGCCAGAAGTCATTAACTTGTTTTATGCCTCACCTTTATTTCTCACAGCTGCTGTTTGAATCTCTGAATCTTTGTTTAGCTTTGGGTATCAGACAGTGAGGTTCCCTGAGATGGCAGGCTGGTCTGGCAGTGGTTAATGGAGCTTTGTTGTAGCATGTGAGTTAATATTTTAAGACTTATTTATAATTGTAGCAGAGTGCTTAGCATATGCATATACCACATTTAAATAATTAAGTGCATTAGGGCTAAACAGTTTTCAAGTTTCCAATAATTTGCATTCGTATAAATACTCCAATGAATATGAATTTATATGACTCTTTTTCTACCAGTTTTCTGGTTAAGTACTAGCTGCAGATTTTTTTTTTTTTTTTTTTGGTTCTGCCTTTGGTGAATTCATTTTGAGAATTTAAACATTTATAATATTAATTATAGTAAAAATTTTTGATCAAAACTGTTGAGATAATCAAGTGTTAATATATTGTAAAGGAATTAAATAATTTCATTTCATTGTCTTATCATTCTTAAAATCTGCAAATCATGGATTTCTGAGGTTTTTATAGGGATGGTGATTACAAATGTCACAAAGAGTGGAATTTAAATAAAAACTCATTTAAAATGTTGACTTTATTACCATCACCCTGCAAGTTTAAGGCCAAACAGGCTGACTGATTGTGAATATAGACAATGCTCTGCTCACATTGGAAGGGGCTTTTGTGTTCTTCCATGCATATTACGGTGAGTACAGACAATGTGTGCATTGGAAGGAACTTTGCGATCTTCAGGTTGACACAAGTGCAAATTGGGGTAGAACTAGGCCAGAGGGAATTCCATTCTTCTTATTGATTTTCAAGTTTACTGGCTTCTGAATTCTTAAAGCCACACGGAGCTACAATTCCAGACTCTGCTACTGTGGATTAGCAGCATGCAGCCTGAAGTTTATAGACCCACTGTACGGGCCAGTGCTGTATACTTCCTTCAGGCTCACACTGTGAACACAGCCAAGCCTCCAACAAAATTATAAATCTATTGTGAACAGCACAGAAGGAAACATTTTTAGACATGGAAACTTTACTCTTCAAAATGTTTCATTTACTTTTTTGGGTGGTGGGGTTATCAATTTGTGAGGAGTTAAATTAAGAAAATGGAATAGTATTTCAGCTAAGGTCCACCCTGTTGAGTCCTGAGAACCTCTTACTTTCCTGGCATCTGGGACTTTCTGTTGGCGACCCCAGTTCCCCATCCCCCATTGCTACACACCTCTGTTCAATTTCCTGATCCTCTGTACATCTTCTCCATCTCCTCCCACACCAGATCCTGCCCCCCTTCCTATCCCCCTCCTCTCTTCCTCCCATGTCTCTCCAACCCTCTACCTCCCTAGATTATTTTGTTCCCTCTTCTAAGTAGGAGAGGCACCCACACTTTGGTCTTCTTGGCCTTCATACGGTCTGTAAGTTGCATCATGGGTATTCCAAGCTTTTTTCCTAGTATTCACTTATCAGAAAGGGCATACCATGTGTGTTCTTTTGTGACTGTGTTACCTCACTCAGGATGATATTTTCTAATTCTATCTGTTTGCCTGCAAATTTAATGAAGTCATTGTTTTTAATGGCTGAGTATCACTCCGTTGTGTAAATATACTACATTTTCTGTGTCCATTTATCTGTTGAGTGACAAAGGCCTGCACATGAATGTGTATATCAACAGTCAGGTTATGGATAAGGACATCAGAGAGTACCACTCTTCACTGGACTTATACACCCATTATTGATAAGCTGTGTTAAATGAATAGTTCCAATCAAGTTGTCAAACATATGGTCTGTATTAAACTAAATAGATCAGAATCAAAACAAAGATATGAATCTAGAAAGGAGACTAACAGGGAGGAATGGATTTGATGGGTCTGAGATAGAGATAAGGAGAGGGTGGAGAGACATAATAAATCAGAATGCATTGTGTGTATGCATATATGTCTGTGTTTGTATATATGAATCAGTCTCTGTGTGTCTGTGCATGTGTGTATATGTATGTGTATGCATGTATGGTTGTATGTCTCTGGGTGTGTAAAATTGTCAAAGAAGGATCTTATTTGATGAAATCAAACAAACAATACCTTTGTACGTCTAGGTATTATATCAATTAGATCTTTGTTCTCTAAGTTTTCGTAGTCAACAAGCTATATATTCAAAGATCACAGACCAAATAATAGCCTGATTCTTAGACCACCTAGCAAGAATCTTTTAAAATTTAAAGTGGTTTTCAACCTTTCTAATGCTGCTACCTCATGCTGTGTTATATTTTCTCATGTTCTGTGGTTATTTTGACTCCAACCATAAAATTATCTTAATTCTTACTTTATAACTGTAGTTTTGTAACTCTTATGAATTACAATATGAATATCTGTATTTTCTTATGGTCTTAGTTGGCACCTGTGAAGAGTACTTTGGTCCCCAAAAGGTTTACAAACCACAGATTGAGAACCACTACCTTATTATTTTAATAATTTGCATTCCAAAATTTGACCCCCCCTTTCTAGTTGCCTCTCTCTCTCTCACTTGTCTCTGAGAAGGTGGAATTCCCTGTGTATGCCCCAACCCTGGTGCTTTAAGTCTCTGCAGGATTAGGTGAATCTTCTCCCACTGAGGCAGCCCTTTCCTACATATATGTGGGGAGAGGGACTTGATACAGTCTGTGAATGCTCTTTGGTAGGTGGCTCAGACTATTGGTCTTCCTGTGGGGTTCCTACCCTCTTTAGGGCCTACAATCCTCTCAACTCTTCCATAAGGTTCCCCAAACTCTGTCCAATGTTTCACTGTGGACATCTTCATCTGTTTCAGTCAGCTGCTGGTAAAGCTTCTCAGAAGAGAGACAGTTATGCTAGGGTCCTGTCTGTAAGCATAACAGAGTATTAATAGTGTCAGGGAATGGGCTTTCCCATGGGATATATTTCAAGTTGGGCCCGTTATTGGTTGTTCATTTCTCCAATCTCTTTTCCTTTCTGTCCGTGCATTTGTTATAGACAGGACAAATTTGGGGTTGAAAGTTTTGTGGGTGGCTTGACAACTTTATTCCTCCACTTCGGGGGATTGGGGGCTGTCCTGCCTGTCTACAGGAGATGACCTGTTCATGTTCCATGTCCCCAGTGTTAGGCATTTTGGCTAAGGTCACTACATTGAATCCTGGGAGCTTACCCCATCCCAGACACCCGGGGCCTCCTGGAGATTCCACCCATCCTCAATCCCTGGCAGTTGTCAATTTCTAATCATTCTTCTGGCCCTCTGGGCTTCACTTCTGTCTTCCTATCTGTGATTCTGCCCCCTACTCCTCCGGTCTTCTACCATGGTCCCACCTTCCCTCTCTATGTCTCCCATGACTATTTTGTTCCTCCTTCTAAGTGGGATTCAAGAATCCTCTCTTGGACCTTTCTTAAAGATTGCAAGACATCCACCTGCCCTATATTCTTCACATCCCTAGGTCTGGTTGAAAGTACTTTGTGTTGTCAGGTAGAATAATTGAAGTATGACTTTTAGCTGAATGCTTAGTAATAACTAAATACAATATACAATGACAAATTATAAGGAGTCTTCTGATCTTTACATTTTCATTATGTCCATAGGATATAGTCTCTTTTAATTCTATTAAATTATCATGATAGTCTTTGACAGGAGTTTTTCACCCATCTGAAATGTTATAAATAAAAAAATTAACATGATGCAGTTTATAATTATTAATATTCATTTGCTACTTGCCAGCCAAATTGAGTAAAAAAATATTATTAGCAAAATTCAATGAATAAATGCATAAACTATATCAATAAATGAACCTCAATACTTTAGGATGTCTACATTGTATAGAAGGATTTTTCATGAAAATGTGCCAACTCTGTTTTTTTTTTTTTTTCAACTTTTGGATCACTTCTTATTATCCCAGCTGTAATTAGAAATCTTGTGAAATTAATAACCATTAAATTCAATGAGTTTTCAGCATAGGAAATTTGCCCAGCGGCACCCAGCCGATGGGCATACAAGGTTGGAGCTTCACAAAAGCTGCCCCTCCTCTCCTCCCAGTCACTCTAAAAGGTAGCATCTTTTCCACTTAGCTAATTAATTACACCTGCCAACAAACAGATGGTTTTGAAGGCTTTGAAGCATGGAAATAGCTAGGTCCATATCAGCTACCTTCCTTCGGTGGCAATTTAGATTATAACTATTGAAGCTCTGGAGAAATGGAATATTAAATGGATACAAAGGAAGAAAAAAAACAACTTTTAAGTATTTATTAAAAGCAGTTTTGGGTATGAAATCGTCACCTTTTCCTGACATCAGGACACACACGTTTTCATGCTGGTTTTGTTTAGTTCGAGATTGGAATAATACTGATCAGATGTTGCCAGGCAATCATTCTGAGCACTCAGATAAAATAAGAACAGAGGACTAGATATGTTAGTAGAAATTCTCAATATTGTAGCTTTCCAGTTAGTTATATTTTGTTTTTTTGATAAGTTGTTAAATTTAACATAGGAAAACATGTATAACAATATTGAAAATAGAACTGTAGCCCCAGAAGAACCCTGCTTTATACCATATATATATATATATATATATATATATATATATATATATATATGGTGTCCATATTTTTAAACTAACCCAGTCATTTAAAAAAATTACTGATAATAAGTATCTAGAAATGATCATTAAAGTTTAATTTTAATGTAATATTATTTTTAATATTTCCTAGCTATATATAAGTACAAAATCAAATTAACCATATATATATAATTTTACAATATGTACTTTTATGAGTTTATAATAAAATATGTAGTTTACACCTTATTGAATTCACAAAGTATTTAATTTCAGGAGAATGTAAAGAATGTCTTCTGATATACATTATTACTTTGTAGGTGAGGTAATCCAGCCTTTCTATTTTAAAGAATAATAACATGTATACATACATATATATGTTAAGTGAATATATAATTTTACTAGTGGTAGAATAAAATTGTCTCTGCATTTTTACCTTTGTTGCAAGACATTCATAAAATTTATGTAAATAAAATCAGTGAAATACTTCAAACTTTCAGATAAATTCAATTACATTTACTCACATAAATGAAAAGTCATTTGGTAAACATAGATTCATTTACATATACTGACTATCAAATGTTAAAATTTAAATTTTATGTTTCAGGACAACCGTATAATGTTTAAGTATAGAATCCTGCAAGTTTGCCTACATTGGAGACACATTTATTAAACCCCGTACTTATAATTTTAAACTTATCTTTCTTCCAACAATTAAGCTTCTCCTCATTTGGCTTTTAATTGATTCAAATATGAAGCTTAATTAGAAAACAAATATCGGTGATTTTGTCTTATTAATTCATAGGTTATTTCATTTTTACTTTTATTAATTCATCAACAACTGTGAATATGGTTGAAGCACCATACTTGAAATGTAGATTTCTTAGTAGAACCAACACCTTGATGCATTTACCAAAATTTTCCTAACCAAAGAGCATACCTAGGCTGGTCTGAGGCCTCAGGGCACATATGTGCCAAAGGATTGCCTAGTCTGACCTCAGTGGGAGAGGTTGCAACTAATCCTGCAGAGATTTGATGCCACAGGGAGGGAGAGGGGTGCCCCGAGTTAAGGGCACCCTCTCAGAGGTGAAGAGGAGGGGTGATGGGGGAAGAACTCTGCAAAAAGGGATGTAAATAAATAAAATAATTAACTAATAATAAAAAAGAAAAGAAATTGCAAGGGACATAGAGACAGACTCTGTAGGGCTTCTGACTTGAGTATGATAATTAAAAACCATTTTGCCTTATTCATTGAACCAGAACAACCAGGACTATGTACAGAGTTCCCACAGTACTTGAAAATAATGAAATTGCCTTTAAAAACCTCAATTTTTTTTAGTGAATAGAAGATTTTTTCCTTAAGTAGGCCGAACTCTTCAAGTTTTATTGTACTGCCTCTTCCTGTGTGCCTACTTTTGACAGAGGCAAAAGGAATCCACCTTCTGTGATGAGGGTGGGATGTGGTCCAGACACTCTAACAGAGCCAAGAGTTTAAAGGCAGTGCTTCTCATGTAGAAATAATCCCTTAAAAGCATAATTTTCCCTTTCAACTCAATAAAATATTTTTGGAAAGTGCCTCAGGGAAATTGCTGAGTTCTTAATTATGCTTACAAGTAGACAGCATAAGACAGAGTATGCCTCAACTCTGCTTATACTATATTTTCTTTCTCTTTCTCAGCCATTCCTTCCTGTACAGAGGAAATGTGGAATAACACTTTGAAATTACAATCCCAGATCAGCACTTAGGCTGGAATCTCAGTTGTTTAGAACACATGGGTCAGTTATTCAGCACTCTAAACATTATTTTCTCAACTGTAACATGAGACCATTAAAAATTACCCTGCATAATTTTCTTAATTAAGAGAAATGCAATATTGGGCATAGTCTAGTAGATGGAGCATTCATGAAGAGTTATTGCTAGGAGATCCACAATGACCAGTTAGCCAGACTTCTAAATCCTCACTGGAATTTTCTGTGTGAGGCATTTGGCATCTTGCTTGATGATTGTCTCTTGCCTGATTGCCTTTTGGGGACCAGATTCCCCATACCCCTCTCCGAAAAAAAAATGCTGATTTCAAGACTCCAGTAATTTTATGAGTGCTTAGAACCTGTAATATGTCCCTAAAAGAGAATGTGAAACTCAGATAAGTAGGTTAAAAAGTTGATCTGGCTTGCTATTCAAATCCATAGGGACTTAAATAGTTGTTTTTCTATCAGTTGTTTGACTCTTAGTGGATAAAAATAGTAAAACGTAGCTTACAAAATGATTAATTTTGAGTGTATCATCACAAATAACTTGCCACAATGTCAAAAAAGGAAACTATGCATTGCAAGTGTTTTATTGTTTTCTTAATAAACCAGTGAATAAACGTACATATTCTAACTTAAAATAATTATGCCAGTTGTCTTTCAAAAGGATGCTCATGAGAGGGATAAAAGAGAGTTACTATCCAGAATCGAAAAAAAAAAAAAAAAAAAAAAAACATGCTGATTGGAGGGCTGTTCCTTCTGTATGTTTTCACTAACTGCACAGTAGCTGGACATTCACTGAGAGGTAACTGTGCAGTGAGCACCTCCAAGTTAAATCTTTTGGCCCTTAGTGCCATGCTGTGAGTGTTCCAGTTAGAATCATCCTTATAAAGATAAGTGAAACAAAACTATGGAATAATGAATAATGCTATATCTTAATGGGAACATATGTTACAAATCAGAATCATAGTTAGCTGTCTGTGTTGATGTCCCAGAAAGAGAGCATATTCTTCTCAAATGCTGGACGTTTGAGGTGATTAGACCATCTCATCTTAGATTCTTTAGCTCTTGATGTTTTCCTTATGTCTAATCTTACAAGGCATCTATCTATATTGACTAAAATAAAATTTAATGACATTAATCCAATCTTGTAAACATGAACAACTCTAAAATAAAAAGTGTGTTTTACTGAATTTGGAACTCATAGCCATATCATTGCTTGCTATGCTCTGTCCTGCTGTGACATCAGGAATTAACAGTATCAAAATATTTATTTTTCAGTTCAAGGAAATGAAATGTGTGGCTCTTTTAGTAATAAAATATGCAGATCTATGAAATAGTTACTAAAAAGTTTTAATGAGCTTGCTTTTCAAATAGGTTAAGTATATAACTTGAAGTCTTTGAGTCCATTTTCTAAGTAAATGGAGTACGGAGCTGTATCTTCTTTGTTCAGGTTTGACAGACTTTTCTCAACCACCTTGCAGTATTATTTCAGCAAGTTTGGTGCATATTTATTATTTGCTCTCTGTTTTATTGATATAATACAAAGTATTAAGTTAAGCGGTGTGTGGCAAAGTCTCAGCATCCCACTGCCCTAAGTGACTCAGATGCTTCAGCACTCATCTTCATGCTGCAGAGCTGCAGATACTGGCCATTGAAAGAACTCTGGTTACTTGCTCACAGGGAGACTGTAAATGGAGGCTATATATATATATATATATATATATATATATATATATATATATATATATATATATGGGAATCATATATAAGTAAGAGGGGAAGCTTAAAATGTGATCACAGTTTGTGGCTGGATCAGTGATAAGAAATGACTCAGAGGGTTAACTTACTAGTTGCACAAGTGATAGTGTTACAGATTCTATCAGTTCCCAGATAAAAGATTCTCCTAAACTGTTAATATGGTTTTGCATACATTATCTGGATTTCTCACTGAAACCCAGCAGTGACTATTAAGATGTCCAATTCATAAACCATAGAGAAGAAACCACAACAAACTTGACTCTATTCAACACTGAAGCAGCTAACTGCTATGCACCAGCTGTAGAGAGTACCAGGAAATGTCGAAACTAATTCAGGAAAAACTCTTGAATACATCTTGCCATCATTTAAAGTCAGTAGAAGGAAATAAAGGGAATGTTTATTACCTGAGTCAATAAATACTAATTTAGCAAATAAAGTACTTAATATGTCATTTAAAACAATCATTATATAAATACCTAAAGGACACCTCCCCGATTGCATATTAACTCGAATCTTTATATAAAATATAAATATATTGGTCTTTATTAGCACATATGTAACTGATACTTCATGCTTTGACAATTAAGATATACACAGAAACACTACACTTATTCAAATAACCAATCATTCTTTGCTTTCTTTAAAAATGTATATCAATAGATTCTATTAAAATTCAATGTAAAAACTATACAGCTGCCTTTCCAACTGTAGAGAAGTCCATTGAGTTGTGTAGATGTTGATTCTAGTTAATTTTGACATGTAATTTTTATTTATAATCTTTACAATAAACCTTACAGTTTCAAAAATATATTGAAATATCTCTGAGCATTGTGACAGTTTACAGTATTTCAGAATTTATGTGTATTATTGTATTGTGAATTCTTTCATTACTTATTTTAATAATTTTGTCATTGTTTTCAATGTTTGTATTGCAGAATTTTTATCTGAATCAGCCAATTCCCCAAACACTTACATTTAATAGTATCTTGTATAGGATTAGAAAATCTTGATATATTTGAGAGTCCAATAATCATTTTACAAGATTAAATCATCTTCCTTTTCTTGCTTTATCTTTTATTTGCAAGTTTTATCTTGCCAGAAATAAGCATACACAGTGATGTGGTTATTACTGTCATCTATGAAAAAATTATTCTTTCTAAAAATTCTAAAGAAGGGAAGAAATCACACATTGTGAGAAGAGTTATTAAAACGATACAAACTAATATAGTAGGTGAGATATTAGAAAGTGACCTTGCAGTATGTCCCAGGCTTATTGTATTAAAGCTTGTAAGTAAAATGGACAAATCATTTCTGGTACTGGTGTAACTCTCTCCCTTTATTGGAAATGAAAACATTGAACTCTGTTGATTTTTTTTTTCTACTGAAGCAATTACATTTTCTAGAAACTTGGAGCTGTTATTTAAGAGGATTGTTGTCTGCAATGAGGGGTTTCTGCTAGATAGAACATGAAAACGTTTGAGCTTTATGTAAGAAAGTATTTGATTTCAATATCAAGAACCCACTAAATCTCCCATGTTTGCTTATCTACCTTCAATTGTGATCATGCTTATTGTCATGGCAGTGGTTCCCTGTTATAAGCATCATCTACTATCCATATTTTTCACATAATTGTCAGTATTGTTTAATTTGCTTTTAAGATCTTTGTCACACACACATATGTGTATATATAATTTTATTGGTTATTTTATTTACTTACATTTCAAATGTTATCCCCCTTCCAAGTTAAAACCCCATACCCTTCCCTCTCCCCCCTGCTTCTATGAGGATGCTTCCCCAACCATCCACCCCCTCCCACCTCAGCAGCCTAGCATTCCCCTGTACTGGGTCATATTATCCCAGACACCTACTCTCAAAAGAATCGTGAACAGCATTTGCTACATTAATTTAATAAAGTCAGATAAATGTAAAATGTTTCAGAGTTCTTTATAACATACTAAGTCTGTTTTTTGAGAAAATAAAAATGGACCTTCTTATTCCTTAAAACTACATTTCAAATATGGTATTTAAGGGCTTTGTGTTAGTTCTTTGGGAAAGTGAAAATTAAAATGACAGTATTGCATGCTAATCAGATGGACAATTAGAAAATATAACATAAAAAACTAAAACTAAATATAAGGTGAGTTGAGAATAAAATTTGGTAAGATTGCTTTGGAAACATTACTATATCCTATCAATTTCATTTCCAAATATGCATACAACATATATTTGCACATAGATTTGCATCAGAGACCTATTCTAGAATAACACAGCAGTATCACTCAGTAACTTAAGTGAGAAAGTATGTATTCCTCATCAATGCAGAAATGGACTCACCATGATATTGCAGAAATGAATGTGAAGATGGCAGAAGAAATTTTCAGATATAATGATATGGGGAAAAAAGATGTTAAAATGATATGTATGTAGTTGATTGCTGTATGAGAGCTCTTTGTCCCCCTATTACTATCACTATTTGGGACTTTGAAGTATAGCATATAGTAGTTATATGATAATCAGGGAAAAATTTCATTCTCTACTACTATTTGTGATTTAATAGGATCAACAGAATATATTTGTTTTTATAAAAATTTCCTTACAGTCAGTAAGAGTCAGCATATACACTCATTCATTCCGTTTAACAAGTTTTTCAATACTAAGCATTCCATTTACTAGCTGAACTGTCTGTTTTTTATTTTGTTTTGTTTTGTTTTTATATTAAAGGGTTTTTGAGCACCCAGATAACCAAAATACATATAAAATAAAAACAAACTGTCTTTCTTATCTCCAATCTGTTACAAACTAATAGAATACTAATGTAAATAGTGGAGACAAAAAGCCTAAATTATGCTTAATAGTAAACTATTATTTAAATAATTGTAAAGCTTAAAAGAGAAACAAAATTGTTTTATTGGTACTATGTCCTTAGCAACCCCCATCATAGAGGTTAGGATTGTACCTC
>CACVCL010023270.1:0-20600 GCA_902729485.2 Mus minutoides
ATTTAGCATTTTCTTTGATTGTCTTGTCTATGCTCCCTATAGAATCTTCTGTGCCTGAGATTCTCTCTTCTATCTCTTGTATTCTGTTGCTGATGCTCATATCTATGGTTCCTGATTTTTTTCCTATGGTTTCTATCTCCAGGGTTATCTCCTTTTGGTTTTTCTTAATTGTTTCTACTTCCATTTTTAGGTCCTGGATAGTTTTGTTCCATTCCGTCACCTGTTTGGTATTCTTTTCCTGTAACTCTCTCAGTATTTCCTCTTTAAATGCTTCTAGTTGTTTATCTGTGTTTTCCTGCATTTCCTTCTTATAGTCTTCCATCTTCATCATGACGAGTGACTTTATATCCATGTCCTGCTTTTCTGGTGTGCTGTTGTATCTAGGACTTGATGTGGTGGTGAGTTTGTGTCTGGTGATGCCAAGTACCCTTGGATTCTGTTGCTTCTGTTCTTGAGTTTGCCTCCTGCCATCTCTACCCGAGGAGACCTGGCATTGGTGCAGACCAGAAAGGACCCGCTGTTCTGCCCTGGGCCTTTATCAATCTCCTGTCTGATGTCTCAAGTTCCACGAGATTGGGCCTGAACAGAGGCTGTGTTCCCCTGCTCACCTCAGGTCCCAAGATAGCTTGGGGAGTCCAGAAAGAGCCTAGGAGAGTGCACAGCACCTGTGGCCTGAGACCTGAGCTGGTGCTGGGAGGATTGGACCAGACCGGAAGGGAGGGGCTGTTCTGCCCTGGGCCACTATCAATCTCCCAGCTGGTGTCTCAGGTTCCATGAGATTGGGCTAGAACAGAGGCTTTGTCTCCCTCCTCACTTGAGGTCCCCAGATAGCTTGGAAGGTCCCCAAGGAACCTAAGAGAGTGCACAGCACCTGAGTCCCGAGCCTTGAGCTCCTAATGTGATCTTAAAGTCCTGGGAGTTGCTGGGCTTAGAGGAAAGATGGCGGGGTGAAGGATGCGATCTTAAAGTTTTGGGGTGTGTGAAGCACAGGACAGGCCCTAGCTGTGTCTGCTGGGCTCAGAGGAAAGATGGCGGGGTGGGGGGTGCTCTGGCTGGGAGAGGCCCAGAGTTCGGTGGGGCGGAGTTCTCTGATCCTGCCCCTGTGGGCAACTGCTGACCCACTGCTCCCAACACCACCTCTGCACTGCACTCAAGCGTAACCCCGATGCGATCTTAAAGTCCTGGAGTGTGTGAAGCGCAGAACAGGCCCTAGGTGTGTCCACTGGGCTCAGAGGAAAGATGGCGAAGAATGTTGAACATTTTTAAAAAAGTGTTTCTCAGCTCTTCGGTATTCCTCAGTTGAGAATTCTTTGTTTAGCTCTGTACCCCATTTTTAATAGGGTTATTTGGTTTTCTGGTCTAACTTCTTGAGTTCTTTGTATATATTGGATATTAGCCCTCTGTCATATGTAGGATTGATAATGATCATTTCCCAATTTGTTGGTTGCCTTTTTGTCTTATTGACAGTGTCCTTTGCCTTACAGAAACTTTGCAATTTTATGAGGTCCTATTTGTCAATCTTGATCTTACAGATCAAGCCATTGGTTTTCTATTCAGGAATTATTCCGATGTGTCCATATGTTAGAGGCTCTTCCCCAGTTTCTTCTATATAAGTTTCAGTGTCTCTGGTTTTATGTGGAGGTTCTTGATCCACTTACCCCTTGGTCATGCAAACTTTATATGCCCCAGTACAGGGGAACGCCAGGGCCAAGATGTGGGAATGGGTGGGTAGGGGAGCAGGGCGGGGGATGAGGGAGGGTTTAGGGGACTTTCAGGATAACGTTTGAAATGTAAATGAAGAAAATATCTAATAAAAATTGAAAAAAAATGATCAATTCACATTCTTCTACATGCTAACCACCAGTTGAGACAGCAGCATTTGTTGAAAAGGCTGTCTCTTTCCACTGGATGGTTTAGTTCCCTTGTCAAAGATCAAGTGACCATAGGTGTGTGGATTCATTCCTGGGTCTTTAATTCTATCCCATTGATCTACCTGTCTGTTGTTATACCAGTACCATGCAGTTTTTATCACAATTTCTCTGTAGTACAGCTTGAGATCAGGCTGGTGATTCCACCAGAGTTTCTTTTATTGCTGAGAATAGTTTTTGCTATTCTAGGTTTTTCGATATTCCAGGTGAATTTGCAAATTGCCCTTTCTAACTCTGGTGAAGAATTGAGTTGTAGTTTTGATGGGGATTGCATTGACTCTGTAGATTGCTTTCAGCAAATGGTCAATTTTACTATATTAATCCTGCCAATCCATGAGAATGAGAGATCTTTCCATCTTCTGAGATCTTCTTTGATTTCTTTCTTCAGAGACTTGAAGTTCTTATCATACAGATCCTTCACCAGCTTAGTTTGAGTCACACCAAGGAATTTTATATTATTGCGGCTATTTTGAAGGGTGTCATTTCCCTTATTTCTCTCTCAGCCTGTTTATTCTTTGTGTAGAGAAAGGCCAATGATTTGTTTGAATTAATTTTATATCCAGCTACTTTCCTGAAGTTGTTTATTAGATTTAGGAGTTCTTGGTGGAATTTTTGGGGTCAGTTAAGTATACTAACATATCATCTGCAAATACTGATATTTTGACTTCCTCATTTCTAATTTGTATCCCTTTGATCTCCTTTTGTTATCTAATTGCTCTGCCTAGGATTTGAATTACTATATTGAATAGGTAGGGAGAGAGTGGGCAGCCTTGTCTAGTCCCTGATTTTAGTAGAATTGCTTCAAGTTTCTCTCGGTTTAGTTTGATGTTGGCCACTGGTTTTCTGTATATTGCTTTTACTATGTTTATGTATGGACCTTGAGTTCCTGGCCTTTCTAAGACTTTTATCATGAAGGGGGTATTGGATTTTGTCAAATGCTTTCTCAGCATCTAATGAGATGATCATATGGGTTTCTCTCTCTCTCTCTCTCTCTCTCTCTCTCTCTCTCTCTCTCTCTCTCTTTTTCCTGACAGGGCTTCTCTGTATACTCTTGGTTCTCCTGGAACTTACTCTGTAGACCATGCTGGCCTCGAACTCCAAAATCTTCATGCTTCTGCCTCCCAAGTGCACCATCACTGCACCATCACTGCACTTACACCATCTCTGTATGGTATGGCTTTTTTCTTTGAGTTTATTTATATAGTGGATTACATTGATGAATTGATGAATGTTGAACCATCCATGCATCCCTGGAATGAAGTCTACTTGATCATAATGGATGATCATTTTGATGTGCTCTTGGATTAGGTTTGTGAGAATTTTATTGAGTATTTTTGCATTGATATTCATAAGAGAAATTGATCTGAAGTCCTCTTTCTTTGTTGGGTCTTTGTGTGGTTTAAGTATCAGCTTAACTGAGGCTTTATAGAACAAATTCACTAGAGTACCTTTTGTTTTTTAGTTTGTGAAATAGTTTGAGGAGTATTGGTATTAGGTCTTCTTTGAAGGTCTGATAGAACTCTGCACTAAACCCATCTGGTCTTGGACTTTTTTGGTTGGGAGACTATTAATTACTGTTTCTCTTTCTTTAGGGTGTATGGGACTGTTTAGATCATTTTTCTGATCGTGATTTAATTTGGTACCTGATATCTGTCTAGAAAATTGTCCATTTCATCTAGATTTTCCAGTTTTGTTGAGTATAGGCTTTTGTAGTAGGATCTGATGAATTTTTGTATTCCCTCAGAGTCTGTTGTTGTGTCTCCCTTTTCATTTCTGATTTTATTAATTAGGATGCTGTCCTTGTGCCCTCTAGTTAGTCTGGCTAAGGGTTTATCTATTTTGTTGATTTTATCAAAGAACCAGCTCCTGGTTTGGTTGATTCTTTGTATAGTTCTTTTCATTTCCAGTTGGTTGATTCCAGCCCTGAGTTTGATTATTTCCTACCATTTACTCCTCTTCAGTGAATTTGCTTCTTTTTGTTCTAGAGCGTTCAGGTGTGCTGTTAACTGCTAGTGTATGGTCTCTCTAGTTTCTTTTTGGAANTCCCCCTCCCCCCTCCCTGCTCCCCTGCCCACCCACTCCCACTTCTTGGCCCTGGCATTCCCCTGTACTGGGGCATATAAAGATTGCAGTACCAAGGGGCCTCTCTTCCCAATGATGGCCGACTAGGCCATCTTCTGCTACATATGGAGCTAGAGACACAAGTTCTGGGGGTGATGTTACTGAAGATCAGCCTTAAAGTATAGTGGTCTGGTAGGATTCATGGGATTATTTCAATATTTTTGTATCTGTTGAGGCATGTTTTATGACCAATTATATGGTCAATTTTGGCGAAGGTACCATGAGGTGCTGAGAAGGTATATATTTTGTTTTAGGATAAAATGTTCTATAGATATATATTAAATCCATTTGTTTCATAACTTCTGTTAATTTCACTGTGTCTCTGTTTAGTTTTTTTTTCCATGATCTGTCCATTGAGTAGGGTGTTGAAGTCTTCCACTATTATTGTGTTTGGTGCAATGTGAGCTTTGAGCTTTACTAAAGTTTCTTTAGTGAATGTGGATGCCCTTGCATTTGGAGCATAGATGTACAGAATTATGTTTATCTGGGTAGATTTTACCTATGATGAGTGTGAAGTGTCCTTCCTTGTCTTTTTTGATAACTTTAGGTTGAAAGTCTATTTTATTCAATACTAGAATGGCTACTCCAGCTTGATTCTTGGTGTATCATTGGGATGAAAAAGCTCTTGAGTTGTATGGGGTTTGTCATTTAATGTACAACACTGTTATGCGTACTTTTTTGCCATAAAGAACTAGTGAAATACATGTGTTTGTAAACAGAGATTGAGGATCCCATGGAATAGGGCAATTTATTCATAGCTAGGTTCAAGATGACAATCCAGTACTGAGTTCATTCAAGTCGTAGGGTCAATGATTTCCTCTTTGGGGAATAAATGCTCTTTGTTAATATTCAAAACATATTGAAGTGAGTAATAGCTGAACTACTGTCATCTGAGAAATTAGGAGTTATGTAGCAAATAAAAGAGAGAAGAAATTAGTTCCACAAATAAAATTAAAGTTGAATCCAAGAACAAAACAAAATAAAACAAAACTTTTTCTGTTGAATATTTGGCTCCATCTTGAGAAGATTTTTGCCAGCTGGAGCTTCAAGCAGTGCAAGCAGCATTTGGAAAGGTGGAGAGTTCCTTGATATAAATTGTTCACAGGAGTAGATTATCATCCATCATAGATGCCTTATCATGAGCATACTAAAATAAGAAAAATAGTGACAGGAAGAGCCTTGTAATTATTGAGTATAACAATTTTGTAATATTATTTTTAATGATTATAAATGTATTGGTTCATGAACTCCATATGTACACTAACCTCTATATCACTGCTTCTCTCGTGTCACTTTTTCTTTTGCTATTAACACATATAAAGTTAATTCTTCAAGCATCCCACACATATTCTATATCCATATAGCTAGGTAACACTCATGTATTTATAGAAATGTATCTATAAATATGTATTTATAGATTCAGTACAGTTAAGAGCATCAGCATTGCCTGATTTTATAAAATAAAAGAAGTGCTTATTAAGTAGCATTTTTATAAAAGATTAACATGGAAAACAGCACTTTTTATATTTCTCCTTGCTACTTGTAAAACTTTAATAAGCTCCTGTTACATCTTTTAGACAGTCTCACTTCAGGTTTCCAGAGTAGAATCTCCTTTTGCCACCTCCCCCCTAAATCCATTAGCAGGTGAACTAATGGTTTTGAATAATTTGTTGAAAATGGAATTAAAACACAAGTCAAATATTAAAGATGTGTCCAAGAAGAAAAGGCAGGAGCACACAACAAAATCAAGATCAATTAAGACAATCCATTTTATTTGATTGATTGGGTATGAGCCTTGTGAACTATGTCAGCTAATACTTTTAAGAGTGTATACCTTAAATGTTGGGGACAAGAAGTTTAATAAATTTCTATCCATCTTTCAAACTGTCAGATTGATTTTCACTTACCTATTGGGAAATAGGCCCTTTGGTAGGGTGAGAGTGCTTCCTATAGTGGAACTTCTCGTGGGATTGTACAAACTACTGATACTTCAGGCCTAGTGTCAGAAACTCTGCCTTTACTGATTTAATATCTAAAGATGTAAGAATCCTACCGAGAGCTCTAGTTTGCAGTTCCTATGGATAACCACAGACACAGGCATGGCCCTTTTACCTTATGTCACTGGTGCCTCCTGGAATAAGTATCTAGTACAAAACAGTACTGCATTCTGTCAACTGTGGTTCTCAAAGGGGAAGGTCTTGTGAAGATTATATGCCCCAGTACAGGGGAATGCCAGGGCCAGGAAGTGGGAGTGGATGGGTTGGGGAGCAGGATGAGGGGAGTGTATGGGGGACTTTCAGAGAGGAAACTAGGAAAGAGAATAGCATTTGAAATGTAAATGAAGAAAATATCTAATAAAAAAAATAATAATAAATGCAGATGGAGCAATTCCAATCTGCAATTGTGTTATCACACCAGTACTTAGTTTTGGACTTTGGATTTTTGGATTGGGGTACTCAAATAGGAATTCTGTGCCAATACTACAAAACTAAAAACATAATTTAAAAGATTCTCAAATAAAAATGACTTCTGGACTGAATTACTTTTGATAAGGGTACTTGTACAACTGTTTAGAGCTATCCAAGGCTTACTGAACCAGAATTCTGAATGTTCTGTAATTTGTAAGCTCTGGACCTGGGACTTTGGAAATCCAGAGAATCCACAAAGCTACTTGTCTTTAACCACATTTTAATTAATATTTTAACATTATCAGAATTTCCAGTGCTAAAAGTCAAGAACAATGGCTCAGTGAGAGACCTTAACAAAGCGCCTGCTTCGCATAAACCACAGGACAGCCTAGTAGTACAAATGGAAGTAGTACAAATGGTTAGTAGTACAAATGGAAGAGGCATTGGCTCTGGTTTCCCACAACAAAATATAACGTCTAAAACTTACTCCAGCATTCCCCTTCTCTGGGGCTGCTGCAGTAAGCTTTAATGCTTAGGTGGGGAGTTCCCTCTTAGAGGCAAACCAGAGGCAAGTAGAGTTAAGGGTTCCTGGAGGGGAGGCCAGAAAGGGGAAAAACATTTGAAATGAAAACAAATAAAATGATTAATAAATTAAAAAAAAACCTTTATTCCAATTTTGAAGGTGTTAATTTAGGCATGGTGGTCTGTACACATTGTAGGATTCTCTAAGAATGCGCTACAGTTACTGAGTATCTTATGCTTTATGTCACTTAGCAACATGAAGCAAACTTGCCAGGAGACTTGCAGCATCAGACTGAGAGTCAGCAAGTCTTTTTTTTTTTAATTTTTAAAAATTTTATTAATTTGCATTTTAAATTTTATCCCTTTCCCAGTTTCCCCTCTGCAAACCCCCTATCCCATCCCCCCTTACCCTGCTTCTATGAGAGTGCTCCCCCACCCACCTACCCATTCCTGTGTCACTGCCCTAGCATTCCTCTACACTGGGGCATCAAGCCTTCACAGGACCAAGGGCCTCCCCTCCTGTTGATGCCAGATAAGGCCCCTTCAGCTCCTTCAGTCCTTTCTTAACTCCTCCATTGGGGTCCTTGTGCTTAGTCTGGTGGTCAGCTGTAAGCCTCTGCATCTGCATTGGACAGGATCTGGCAGAGCCTCTCAGGAGACAGCTGTGTCAGGCACCCATCAGCAAGCACTTCCTGGCATCAGCAACAGTGCCTGGGTTTGGTGTCTGCATGTGGGATAGATCCCCAGGTAGGGCAGTCTCTGGATGGCCTTTCCTTCAGTCTCTGTTCTACTCTTTGTTTCTGAATTTCCTTTAGACAGGGGCACTTCTGAGTTAAAATTTTGGAAATGGGTGTGTGGCCCCTTCCCTGACCATGGGGCCATGCCTAACTTCTGGATATGGTCTCTACAGGTTCTCCCTCCCCTTGTGGGGTATTTCAGTTAATATTGTCCCTGCGGAGTCCTGGGAGGCTCTTGCTTTCCTGTCATCCTGGACTTTCTGCTTGCTATCCCTGGTTACCCATTCCCCATTACTACACATCTCTGTTCAATTTCCTGACCCATTGTTCATCTCTTCAATCTCCTCTCATACCTGATTCTTTGCATCTTGTTCCCCCCGCTTCCTCTTAAGTACCTCCCACACTCTACTTCTCTTGATTATTTTGTTCACTCTTTCAAGTAGGACTGAAGCATCCATTCTTTGGTCTTTCTTCCTTTTGAGCTTCATGTGGTCTGTGAGTTGTATCATGGATATTCCACTATCTTTGCCTAAAACGCACTTATCAGTGAGTACATGTGTGGTTTTTTGTGACTGAGTTACCTCATTAAGAATGATATTTTCTAGATCCATCCATTTGCCTGAGAATTTCATGAAGTCATTACTTTTAATAGCTGAGTAGTATTCCATTGTGCAAATGTACCACATTTTCTGTATCCATTCCTCTGTTGAGGGACATAGAAGTTGTTTCCAGTTTCTGGATATTATACATATGACTGCTATGAACATAGTGGAGCATGTGTCCTTATTACATACTGGAATATCTTCTGGGTATACTCCAGGAGTGGTATGGTTGAGTCCTCAGGTAGTATGTCCAATTTTCTGAGGAACTGCCAGACAGATTTCTAGAGTGGTTATACCAGCTTGCAATCCCACTAGCAATGGAAAAATGTTCCTCTTTCTCCAGGTGTTCACCAGCATCTGCTATCTCCTGAGTTTTTGACCTTAGCCATTCTCACTAGTGTGAGGTGGATTCTCAGGGTCATTTTAATTTGCATTTCCCTGATGACTAAGGATGTTGAAAATTTCTTTAGGTGCTTCTCGGCTGTTTGAGTTTCCTCAGTTGAGAATTCTCTGTTTAGCTTTTTCCCACATTTTAAAATAGTGTTATTTGGTTCTCTGGAGTCTAACTTCTTGAGTTCTTTGTATATATTGGATTTTAGCCTTCTATCAGGCTAAAAAGATTATTGGTAATGCTCTTTTCCCAGTCTGTTGGTTGCTCTTTTCTCCTATTGACAGCATCTTTTGACTTACAGAAGCTTTGCAATTTTATGAGGTCCCATTTGTTGATAATTGATCTTAGAGCATTTGCTGTTGGTGTTCTGTTCAGGAAAAATTTCCCCTGTGACCATATGTTCGAGGATTTCCCCCACTTTCTCTTCTATTAGATTCAGTGTTTTATGTGGAGGTCCTTGATGCACTTGGACTTGAGCTTTGTATAGGGAGATAAGAGTGGATCAATTTGCATTCTTCTACTTGTTGACCACCAGGTGAACCAGCACCATTTGTTGAAAATGCTGTCTTTTTTCCACCTGATGGTTTTAGCTCCTTTGTCAAAGATCAAGTGACCATAGGTGTGTGGGTTCATTTCTGGGTCTTTAATTCTATTCCATTGATCTACCTGCCTGTCATTGTACCCATACCATGCAGGTTATTATTATTATTATTATTATTATTATTATTATTATTATTATTTATTACTTTGTAGTACAGCTTGAGCTCAGTGATGGTGATTCCCTCAGATGTTCTTTTACTGTTGAGAATAGCTTTCACTTTACTGTTTTTTTTTGTCTGTTTGTTTTTTTCCAAATGGAGCTATTTCCATCTTCTGAAGTCTCCTTAGATTTCTTTCTTCAGAGATTTGAAGTTGTTGTGGTATAGATCTTTCACTTGTTTGGTTAGAATCACACAAAGATATTTTATATTGTTTGTGACTATTGTGAATGGTGTTGTTTCTCAGCTCATTTATCCTTAGAGTAGTGGAAGGTTGTATAGTAGATTACCTTGACGGATTTGAATATGTTGAGGAATCTCTGCATCCCTGGGACTTCTTGATCATGTTGAATGATCATTTTGATGTGTTCTTTTATTCAGTTTGTGAGAATTTTATTGACTATTTTTGCATGGACACTCAGAAGGGAAATTGGTCTGAAATCCTCTTTCTTTGGTCTTTGTGTGGTTTTGGTATTAGTGTACCTGTGGCTTCATAGAATGAACTGTATAGTGTTTCTTCTGTTTCTATCTTGTGGAATAGTTTGAGAAGTATTGGTATTAAGTTTTCCTTGAAGGTCTGATAATATTTTTGCACTAAACCCATCTGGTCCTGGCCTTTTTTTTGTTTGGGAAACTTTTAATGACTGCTTCTATTTCTTTAGTGGACATGGGACTCTTTAGATGGTTTGTCTGATCCTGATTAAACTTTGGTACCTGTTATCTGTCTAGAAAATTGTCCATTTCATCCAGATTTTTCAAGTTTTGTTGAATATAGGCTTTTGTAGTAGGATCTGATGATTTTTTTGAATTTCCTCAGTTTCTGTTTTTATATCTCCCTTTTCATTTATGATTTTGTTAATTTGTTCCCTCTTGGTACTTTGCCTAATGGTTCAATCTATCTTGTTGATTTTCTCAAAGAACCAGCACCTGGTTTTGTTGGTTCTTTGTATAGCTCTTTTTGTTTCTGTTTTGTTAATTTCAGCCCTGAGTTTGATTATTTCCTTCCATCTACTCCTTTTGGGTATATTTGCTTCTTTTTGTTCTAGAGCTTTCAGGTGTGCTGTCAAGCTGCTAGTGTATGATCTCTTCAGTTTATTTTTGGAGGCACTCAGAGCTATGAATTTTTCTCTTTGGACTGCTTTCATTGTGTCCCAAAAGGTTGGGTATGTGGTAGCTTCATTTTCATTAAACTCTAAAAAGTCTTCTTCCTTCCTTCCTTCCTTCCTTCCTTCCTTCCTTCCTTCCTTCCTTCCTTCCTTCCATCCTTCCTTCCTTCCTTCCTTTCTTTCTTTCTTTCTTTCTTTCTTTCTTTCTTTCTTTCTTTCTTTCTTTCTTTCTTTCTTTCTTTCTTTCTTCACCAAGTTATCATTGAGTAGAGTGTTGTTCAGGTTCTATGTGTATGTGTACTTTCTGTTGTTTTTGTTGCCATTGAAGCCTTAGTCTGATAGGGTGCATGGGATTATTGCAATCTTCTTATATCTGTTGAGGCCTGTTTTGTGACCAATTATAAGGTCAATTTTGGAGAAGGTACCCTGAGGTGCTGAGAAGATATATTCTTTTGCTTTAGGATGAAATGTTCTATAAATATCTGTTAGATCCATTTAGTTGATAACTCATGATAATTTCACCGTGTCTCTGTTTAGTTTGTGTTTCCCTGATCTCTTCATTGTTGAGAGTAGGGTGTTGAAGTCTCCCACTATTATTGTATGAGGTGCAACATGTGCTTTTAGCTTTTATGAATGTGGGTGCCCTTGCATTTGGAGCATAGATGTTCAGAACTGAGAGTTCATTTTGGTAAATGTTTTTTGGTGAGTATGAAGTGTCTTTCCCTATCTTTTTGATAACTTGTGGTTGAAATTAGATAGTATTCAATATTATAATGGCTACTCCAGCTTGTTTCTTGGGACCATTTGCTTGTAGAATTGTCTTCTAGCCCTTTAATTTGTTGTAGTGCCTGTCTTTATCACTGAGGTATGTTTCCTGTATGCAGCAAAATGCTGCATCCTGTTAACATATCCAGTCTGTGGGTCTATGTCTTTTTATTGGTGAAATTGGTACTTTGATGTTAAGAGATATTAAGGAATAGTGATTGTTGCTTCCTGTTATTTTTTTTAAGAGGTGGAATTATTTTTTGTTGTGGATTTCTTCTTTTGGGATTGTTCAAAGATTCTTTTCTTGCATTTTCTAGAATGTAGTTTCCCTCCTTTTGTTTGAGTTTTCCATCTATTATCCTTTGGATGGCTGGATTTGTGGAAAGATATTGTGTATTTTCATTTTTATCATGGAATATCTTGGTTTCTTCATCTATTTTAATTGAGAGTTTTGTAGGTATAGTAGCCTGGGCTGGCATTTATGGTCTCTTAGGATCTGTATGACATCTTTCCAGGATCTTCTAGCTTTTATAGACTCTGTTGAAAAGTCTGGTGTAATTCTGATAGGTTTGCCTTTAAATATTTGTTTACCTTTTTTCCTTACTGCTTTAAATATATATTTCTTTGTTTTGTGCATTTTCTTTTTTGGCAAGGAATATGAGATGTTTATTGTCTTATGCTTCTCTTCAGTCACATTATTGATATTTTTCTTTCTTTTTCAAAATTTTATTAGATATTTTCTTCATTTACATTTCAAATGCTATCCCAAAAGTCCCTTATACCCTCCTCCTGCACTGCTTCCCTACCCACCCACTCCAATGTTTTGGCCCTGGCGTTCCCCTGTACTGGGGCATATAAAGTGTTTTGACTATTATTGTGAGGGGAGGAATTTCTCTTCTGGCCCTATCTATTTGGAGTTCTGTAGGCTTCTTGTATATTTATGGATATCTTTTTCTTTAGGTTAGGGGAGGTTTTTTTTTTTTTTTTTTTTTCTATAATTTTGTTGAAGATATTTACTGGCCCTTTAAGTTGGGAATCTTCACTCTCTCCTGTACCTATTATTCTTATGTTTGGTCATCTCATTGTATCCTGAATTTCCTGGTCATTTTGAGTTAGGACCTTTTTGAATTTTGCATTTTCTTTGACTGTTGTATTAATGTTTTCTAAGATTCTCTCTTCTCTCTCTTGTGTTATGTTAGTGATGTTTGTGTTTATGACTCCTGATCTCTTTCCTAGGTTTCCTATTTCCAAGGTTGTCTCCTTTTGTGATTTCTTTATTGTTTCTATTTCCATCTTTAGATCCTGGATCATTTTGTCCAATTCCACTACCTGTTTGGTTGTGTTTTCCTCTAATTCTTTAAAGGATTTTTTGTGTTTTCTCTTTAAGGCTTGTCCCTACTCTAAGCCTGTGTGTCAGTCCTCCTGGGAGACCAGTTTGGGTATGGAGAGCTGTGGCACAGGGTCAGCTCTGGGCACAAATGGAAACCCGAAGGATCCTGTCCCAGGCTGCTCCTTGGTTCCTGTATCCTGAGGGCTTTGGGCAAGTCCCTCTTGGGATAGGTATTTGAGCAGAAGTGTTCATCTTATCTGTGTTCTCAGCTTGTTAGCACTTCTGGGAGACCTGCTCTCTCCAGGCAGGGAATGGAGTCAGCAGGTCTTTACGACAAAGAAACCCCTTAGTGCCTTTTGCTCAAGAGACAAGGCTTCTAAAATATGGAAAACTTTTTTGTTGTTGTTGTTCTTAATAGACCCTTTTATTTTCACTACCACCTTTAATCTTGAAGATCTTATCACATTATTTTCTTATGGATAATCCCAGATTACATATTAAGATCTATTTTCTTCTTTTTTTATTTTTTTAAATATTTATTATTTAATCTTTTTTTTTTTTTACAGTCTAGTCATTATCCTCTTCTCTGTCTTCCCTTTGACTGTCTTTCATCCCATTCCCCTGTCTCCAAGAGGGTTTCCCCACTCCCCCTACCCCTACTTCACCCTACCAGACCTTCCCACTCCCTGGGGCCTCAAGTCTCTCACTGTTAACAGCAATCTTCTCTTACTAAGGCAAGACCAGGTAGTTCTCTGCTGTATATGTGTTGGGGGCCTCGTATCAGCTAGTGTATGCTGCCTGGTTGGTGGCTCAGTGTCTGTGAGATCTTGGGGATTTAGGTTATTTGAGACTGCTGGTCTTCCTATGGGGTCATCCTCCTCCTCCTCAACTTCTTCCAGCTTTTCAACCACAGGAGTCCCTGTCTTCTGTCCATTTGTTGAGTATAAGTTTCTGCATTTAATTCTTTCAGCTGCTTGTTGGGCCTCTCAGAGAGTAGCCATGCTAGGCTCTTGTCTGCAAGCACTCCACAGCATATGTAATAGTGTCAGGTCTTGGAGCCTCCCCTTGAACTGGATGAAAGAACTTTTATAAGCCTTCACAGGCTTACCCCTAATAAAATAGCTTAGACTCCCTTTAGAATACCTTGTAAGTGATCCAGACTGAATTTAGGTGAATGAAATGCAAAGAATCCACTAACTGTCTCTAAATAGAGGTACTTTAGATGCAGTTGTTTTATGACTCCAACCTGTATACAACCTGCTTCTCACTGTACCTAAGTAGCTGCTTGAATATCCAAGGGTATCTGAGACTCACATAAATCCAACCATTAAAGAAAAGCCATCCTGAAAGAAAATAGTTAGCTGGAACTAAGATTCAAAGCATGAACAAGCTCATAGGTATATCACTAGTTATAATCAAGATACATAGGTAAAACAAATCTGACGGAAAGAAATATCAGAATCATGAGTATAGAAAAGATATTTAGAGTTGTCTGAAGTTGTTTAAGTACAAACGAAAAAAAATCACTTTAAACTTGTAGATCAATTTATCATTAAACTATGCTAAATACCATCATGAACAAATATGCATATAAAAATTCAAGGACTCCAGGAGTAAAGGGTATCATTTCTGTGCTGTTGTTGACAAAACAATGAATCCTGAAATTATTACCAATTCAATCTCATATTTCACAAAGAACAAGAAGAATTATGTAATTCTCAACAGGGGAAGCAGGGGAAGCACTGTATGGTTCAGACAGGAGACTGACACCGGATGTGGGGACATGTAAGAAAGCTAAAATTGCATATGTATCCATTTGAAGAGAATCTAACTGAAATAACCAAGAGTGTTCATTATTTCCCTGTGCTTAACTCATTAAGATCCCCAGTGCACACCTCTCCCTTCTGCCTGTGATAAGCTCAAGCTTTATTTAGACAATTCCAGAGTGTGGAGTATGTATTCCAATACTAATCACTATATTCTTGATTTAAAAAAAAATAGAAGTGAGTTGAGTAATTAAATGATAACTGTGCACAAGGTATCATGTGGATTTGTAATTTATAAAACTTTATTTTCCAATTATTCAAGAGCATAATGTAGAAAATGATGAAATTGAGACTTGATTTGAAAACCTCATTATTGGTGTGAACACTGCAATTGTTGATACCAAGCTACACAGCTTCAATGATTATTTTTAAGTCTTTTCAAATAGAGAGAAGACAAGCAGGGCAATCAGCAGGCAGGCAGAGTGACTGATGGGAAACTCTTACTTAGTGTGTACTGGGTCATGAAGTTATTGAAGGGCTTATTGACTCTGCCGATCACTGTCACCACCAGACTGTTCCTGTTTCCTGCAACCGTCTGGTAGGCAATCTGAGAATATAGTTCTTAGGTTCTGGGTACAATTTTAAATTTCATTTTATGCTGGTTGTTCCTTTCCTTTGGGTCCAGAACCTGTTTCAATTAGCTTATCTTAGCCTTACAATCCATAGATTTCAATTATTTACTGTTTTTCTCCAGTTAATTTGTGTTTATTTGTGAGATATATTCTGTGGTTGGAATTTGAGAATTTATAGAATTTTCTTCAGTATTTTCTGATATTAGGATTAGGGTATTCATTAACTATATTCCAAGTTTTTCCCCTCACTGAATACTAGTGAAATCAGTTTGAGAAAATGGAGTAGAACAATGAATTTCTGGGATTTAATTTAGAGGGAGTACATAATGTAGAGTCTGTTTCTTGGCTTTTCCAAGCACATTAGTTATGTTTCTCATTAATGTGACCACATACCTGATAGACAAAATTAAGGCAAAGTTTGTTTTAGTTCACACCGTGTGTGTAGAGTCTATTATGGTGTGAAGGAATAGAAGGCAGCAGAGGATCTCATGGCTACAATGGTGGGAGACTAAGTTTTCTGCTCTTGTACCACCTTCTAGAAACTGGGAAGATTAAGGCTGGTGCTCATTTGGCTTTCTCCTCTTTCTATTTTTATTTAAGCTGAACCCTTGTTTCACAGGATATTTGATTCACATCACAGATGATCTTCTCTCCTTGGTTAAACCTCTCTGGACACCCAGCCAGCCAGGCCCACAGACACACAGAAGGACAGACAGACAGACAGACAGACAGACAGACAGACAGACAGACACATGCACTTGTGCACACACAAGCACGCATCCTGTGCTCATATGTGTACAGATTTGTGTGTACTAGTTGATTTCAAGTCAAGTCACATTGACAATAAAGATTAACCTTTATTCAGATATTAAATCATATTATTGATTCTCTCAAGTTCTCCCAAAATCATCTGCAACTCCATTTCCAAGGGATCTGAGGCCTCTTCCGATCTCTGTGGGCTTCTGCGCACACATGGTACACATACATACACTCTGACACACAGATAAGATCAATCAATCAAATAAGTAAGTAAATTAATAAATAAATATTTTTAAGGAATGATTAACCATTACACCAAGAGAACATCATTTTCCACACTTAATTCAAAAGCTTTTCCTTTATTGTGGTATAAAAGATCTAGTGAAGTAATGTGCTACTTTCAGTTAGATAACATTTTTTTTTTAGTGTGGAGAATTACAGTAAAGGTATGAAAGAACAGTTTCACTCTGATTTAAATGCATCTGAAGGAAAACCAGGGATGATTAAATGTTGGCATTTAACATGAGAGTAAAGTGGAGATGAGCAGTGCTGGTTTAGATTCAGGGAAAGTGATTAGACTCTTGCAGGACTTTGCTCACTCTTAGCACGTTCTGCATCCATGCCAGTGACAGATGGCCAAGCAACATTTAAATTAATGGTCTAGAAAATACCTTTGGTCCAAAACACACCACAAAGATTTGCTCAATTTTCAGAAGCAGATTGGATTTCCTGCTACTCAGTCTGTTCTGCATACATAGGATGGCTTGTTAGGCTTTCCATTTTAAACAAGGATTCTTGAGAATATTGAATTTCCCCCATGGTTAAAAGTCTCTCTAGGCATTGCCAAATTGTAAGAAATGTTTTTAAAGTGGGACTCTGATGATATGCAAAGTAAATACACACGGGGATGTTGGTACTCTAGAATTCCAAAAGGTAGCAGGTGGAAGGGGATGAATATTAACTCAGAAAAATGTCAGCTGTGAAGAAGAGTTTGTGCCTCACAGTGAATTCTGCATTCTGCCTTGAGTGTGATCCAAATCTGTAAACATTAACATACACTTCCCTCAATGAAGCTTCTTTTGAACTCGTTGGTGGAAGTATCTAATTTTTAAACATTGTACCTTTTCACTGAAACAAGAGAAACAGGAAGTAACACCAGCCTCATATATATTTCTCTATGTAGAAACTCTCAGATTTTAAGTGTTAACAGGTTCCTCATTATGTTGCTCTGATCCTTCAAACTATTCCCAACCTAAGTGTATATGCTATTGTAAGTGTAAGGAATCCGAGATTTGCCTTTGTTCAGACAAATTTCAGTCTTTTTAGAGAAATTAGAAGAAAAATCTCAGAGGTTAAATGACAATGGAAAGAGACCTTTGGAGGCTGTCATGGTACTGGCCTGCAGAGTTCAAACAGTTTGCATCTGTGTCTACAGAGAAGGACCCTGCATACAACATCTGGGAAATGACACCCATGAACATGTGTGGAAGATCTTTGAAGAGATCTACCAAGTTACAAAGGGCTCACAAAATATTAAACCTGTACATGTTCACAGCTAAAACATAATTGTTTAGTCATATTGCAAGCTCTAGCAATATTTTAATCTGCAGGAGAAGGGGTATTTCTTTGTTTCCCTGTAGACATTATAAGGGTATATAGTTGTACCATGATGGAGGAGGGGCACAGGGACAGAGGAGGGAGAGAATATGTGAAATTTTCTAACATGTGAAAATTTTTTACCACAGTGGATGTAAATATCTAACTTCTAGGCTACGAAGGGGATGTGGGATACAGTACTGAAAATATAGAGATAAATAAAGCACTTTAGAGTTTGAAATAATATTACCTTTTGAGATGATAAGATTATAAGCCATAAGCCATATTTTTGTAATAAAAATATAGCATTTTTCTAATTTAGTGTAGCAAGGACACACAAGGACTTCTGGATATGCTGATGGAAGTAAGACAGATATTGTCTGCACTTTCACTTTTAGAAGATTTAGGAAAGGGTTTCCCATCCCTTAGTAAAAATGGCCCCAAATCAATGAAGGAAGAATGCCAACAGCATCAGGCATAGCCACACAGTCATACAGTCCTTTTTTACATTTCTGAGTTTTAATCTGTGCTATAATATCCATGTTCCATTGAGAGTCAGACAGCCTACAGCAGGCACACTGATCGAGGTAGTGGGTGATGTCACCAGAGACTTTGAAATGAGTCCTTACAAAGTACCTGGCAGACTGGGGAAGGGGGAAGTTGAATCCACTGAAATGCCAGGCAATTAAAAATAATATTGTTAATATTCAAATTCTAGTCTTTTTAGTATTAAAACCACAAGATAATTTTGAAGTTGGCTATATTTCAGAGAAAGGCACTGTAGAAAGAGGTGGAGAATCTTCTTTGTCTAGCCATTGTTAGATTATCTAAACTACCTGTCCATATTGATATACCATTTGACATTAGCTGGTGGTAGAGATAACTGAGAAAGCCCATGTATGTGATATATTTATATGGATGGGATGGATTACTGGATCATAACACACTGTAAAGCAGACTTCAAAAATATAGTTGCTGTGTTCACTTCCTCATACCTCATAATTATAAATATTATAATTATAGAAATCATCTAAGGCTGCCACTTCTCAGTTGCTATGAATACAGAGTCAATTGGAAAGGCAGGAAAACATATGCATCTTGCATAAGAATTCATTTTCAGAGACTGATAATATGAATGAAGAAATATTATCCCCTTACATAAAGTGTAGCCCTCACAGCTGTTTCTTTCCTGGAAATCTTTGAACATGGCTGTGCAGACCAGAGTTCCTTTTATGTTAGCATCTTCTTCTGTCATATCCACACCCTGCCCAAAGTTTTCCATAAAGAACATATAAAACATAGGGTTTATTATAAAGCCCTCTACGTCTTGTTAAAGGTAGAAGGAAGAGCAGCTGACATTGCTGTACTTTGGAATATGCAACCATCCTGTATGAAGGGTATCTTCATGCTGCCCCTCTCTACTCTTAGCAGAAACCCATGATATCTGTTGGCCAAATTGTAAAGCACTTCTAGAATGTGAAGTAAGTACTTTTAAGTATGTCTGACTCCACGAACAATAGAAAGATTATAAAAAAATGTCAAAATCTACATTTTTAGAACAAATAAAATAGAATAATAAAGTTAGTTATGATGGTAGTGATTTTATGATTTTATTAACTAAAAATATCTGACTCTCAATAAAACCAATACGTTTTTGGCTATTTAACTCGTACTACTTATTTTTCCCCCTTTCAGCTCATGTGAACATTGAACGATGGCTTTAGAACCATGGTATCTAAATGTTTGCAGCATACCGGACAGTAGGGCAGGGAGGGGCAAGTCTAAGCAAAGTATGTATTCTCTGGGAGATCTCAGGAAAAGCATTGTTCACATGTTCCTGGGATTTGTTATCAGAGCCATTCAGTATGAAATGATGCATCCTTAGACATTTGCCAATAATAATAATAATAATGATAATAATAATAATAATAATAATAATAATAAATGGTAATTCTTATTTATGCATCTGAATGAGTCACATAGATTAAACAAGCAAGACCAAAAAGTTATGAACACTTCAGGCATATTCATAACTAGACCATGATCTCAAAAGATGGCTGGTAGAGAAGTTCTGTCCTAGAAAGAATTAAAGATTAAGACAGAAATACAAACTTCTCAGAGACTTTCAGGCAAGGCGGAAACTCACAATTTCCCTCATTAAATGCCAGGGAATTTATAGAGAAAGATGTTCAAAGAAATCTTTAGAGCCATTTCTATATCTATTTCAGATTATCCTGGACTGCTGGAAAAAGCTCTATGTGAACCAAAAATGTTATAATAAAATTGAAAATGTATCTTGATTACATCATTATTTAGTATTCCTCTGTACTTCCAACTCTTCCAAGTGCTAGCATCTTTAGCATCACCACATGCGGTACTGTACTTCCATCACCACATGCGGTACTGTACTTCCTTCACATGTCTTTTGCTTATGATGCTTTTGCCTTACAACAAAGCTTTTCATGCGTTCTAGTTTCAAAAACAAAGACTCAATTCAAATCAATGATGTGAAAACGTCCTGAAGTGTTTCTCATCTGTGATGCTGACAACTTGGGACACATGATTTTGTTCTTGATACTGTTTTGCACTGTGGGGTGTTTATATTCTTCCTGTACTTTCTCCAATAAGTGCTAACAACCACCTTGACTATATGGTAATCAAAAATGTCTACAGACATTGATAATAGTCTTTGTGAAAAACAGAGAGTCCCTATTCCTACCAACTAAAACACTTTTAGTCATATCCCTTCATGCTCACTAGAGAGATTTAGGATCAGTGATTTTTAATGGATGTTGATGGTGAATGAAATTTAAAAGAGATGTTAATTAAGAGGATGCCATGAATTTTTATTTAGTTCTTGATATTAACCTCTATAAAACAGCAAAGTATTGTTGAAGTTTGAAAGAATTATTTGAATTTCTGTATAGAATAATTGTTTATAATCATAAAGTAGTGATCAAATGCTTGCATGACATCCTGATTTTGATGTAACAAATAATGCTGAACCTAGTTTAAAAACAAAAATGAAACAAACTAGAAAAAACTGATTCAATGCATATTATAGGCTAAGCTCTTTGCCTGTTTTCTACACTTTTTGTTAGAGCTTGTCCATTTTTTTTTAAGTGGAAGAGATTTTCAACAGATTTGTCACTAAGTTATCCAAGGAAAAGCATCCTGAG
>CACVCL010023271.1:0-20545 GCA_902729485.2 Mus minutoides
TCATGCTGATCAAACATCATTTAGCCTGAAGGAAGTGTTATTTAGACTTGACACTCCCTCCCTTTCCTCTGTCTTTAACAAGATCTTCTTGAGTTAGAAGTGAGATCAGTTGGTAGAGAATTTGCTAAGAATGCAACAAGTCCTGAATTGGTTCCCAATGTTTCATAAAACAAGGTGTAGTGATACATGCCTATAATCTGAACACTAGGCAGTTGGAGGCAAGAGAATCAGAAGTCCAAGATCATCCACAACTGCATAGTGAATTTGAGGATAATCTGAGCTACATGAAATCCTATCAAAACATCCTTTTTAAAGTGCTAAAAGTGCTCTTTTTCTGCTCTGCCCCATATTGCACATCAATTCCATCTCTGAAAGATGTATATGCAATTATGCCACAGACTAATTAGCCATGACAATGCCATGGGTGTAATAGGATCTAAGTAAGATCCCCCATAGCTCCACACCAACATAAAAATGACTGGTGACATAGTTAAAATATTTACAAATAAAGAAATAAGAAGTCAGCCAGGCGTGGTGGCTCACGCCTTTAATCCCAGCACTCGGGAGGTAGAGGCAGGCGGATTTCTGAGTTCGAGGCCAGCAGGTGGATTTCTGAGTTCGAGGCCAGCCTGGTCTACAGGGTGAGCTCCAGGACAGCCAGGGCTATACAGAGAAACCCTGTCTTGAAAAAACAAAAAGAAAGAAAGAAAGAAAGAAAGAAAGAAAGAAAGAAAGAAAGAAAGAAAGAAAGAAAGAAAGAAAGAAAGAAAGAAAGAAAAGAAAAGAAATAAGAAGTCACTGAGGAAGAATTTGTACAGAACCCTAAGTATCATGTTCCAGGCTCCTATGTCTCCTATGCATGAGTACCTAAAGGCCACCATCACCACTGAAGAAACGCTATTTTTCTGTTGAAGATATTCCAAATTGTCACTATGTGTGCAGCCATGAAAATGCTTGGTAAAAGAATAGTCCCAGGAAGTAAGACAAAAGATCTTGTGTCATGTTTGCATTTCTCAAGATGAAGCCATAAAAATATAAATGAATAAAGTGTATCCAACAAGTTAAATTTTAAAAGTAAAACAAAGTGAGAGCCAGTGTACCCACACCTTTACACCTAATAGGTATATATTGACCCCTTTGCAGTAAGAGGAACTTAAGAAAATAACAAATAAGAAGAGCTGAGATTCCACCAGGATCCCCAGAAGAACCCAATGTTCCTTTCAATGTCAATACTTAAACCAAGTGAGTACCAAGGAAGTAAAGGCCAGGTATCCATGAGAAGACACAATGCCCTATGACTTCCAAGGCAGATGCTGTAACTTCCTTCTTGGTGAAGCAAAGATGGCTAACAAAAACATCTAGACCATTGTTGGCAAGGGTGAAGCGCCAATCAGAGAGTATCTCAGAAAGAACTCTAAGTTTATTACAATAATGATGCAAGAGGATATTCTCACATTTCCCCATATTCCCAGGAAGAGTCAAGGAGGGAGCCACAATGAGCAACTGGACTGAACAGTGTTTCTAGATTGTGACAAAGAATCATAGAAATAGGTAGCTTTACCTAATTCTGCTGAATGTGTGCTCTGTGGAGAAAAAATGGACTACCCACTAGTTAGTAGGACTACACAATGAAAACAGAAACAAACAAAACTCGGCATTTAAAATCATGTGTAGCAAAACTGATACTGTCAAATAAAAATTCAGGTATCCCTTGTATGTATGTGTGCTTGTTTCTGTGTGGGTGTGTTTGTCTGTATATATGTATTATGTATGTATGTATGCATGTGTGTGCACAGGTGTACCTATATGTATGCATGCAGAAAACAGGTCAAGCTTGGGAAATTTCCTTAATCTCTCTCCATCTTATTTTTTTGAGACAGGGTTTCTCCCCAAAGCTGTACCTCCCTATATAGTTTATCCTGAATGGCAGCAAACTCAGAGATCTATTTCTACCTTCCTTGAACTAGGATTATATTAACATCCTCAGTGACTCGGTTTTTAATAAGAGATTTCCCCATCTGTAGTTTTAAGTTTGCATGCTGAGCTGTGTCACATGAGTTGCACTGGAAATGATTATCCAAATGTTCTGAAAAGAGGGATGAGTCTTGTCTCGGGTATCTTTAGACACTGACATAGTCCTTCCATAGAAAGACTAAAATGACCCAGGAAGTCTGATGTGACAGTAAGTGTCAACGGCAGAAGTCTAGACAGCACATGTTGCATGGCAGAGAAACCATCCATCTGGGGATGTCCAGTGCCTTGTTGGTCAATTATACTTGAAATCACTAAGAAAATACTGAAGTGACAGAGCTTTCAGATCCAGCCAGATGAAGTTTTCTGATGCTAGGTATTGTGATAACTATGATTATGCTCAATTACAGAAACACTTTTATAAAAGTAAGGCATCTGTCATGCTAGGATTTCTGTCCAGAGAAAATGTAATACAAGTGGCGTGCTAATGTTCCTGAATAGACTGTTCCACTAGAATCTTTCTTAATGGCCTGAGATAGCTATTTCCATTTTAATGTATTGAAAATGCATTGTTGAAGAACAACATAATTCTTGTGGCCTTGCTCATTCATACACAAAGGGAAGTGGGACTTTTTGTTTTCTTTTGCTAAAGCAAAATTGGAGAAATCTGGGGAAATTTTTATGAGATATAATTTTTTCACTTTGTGTTGAGAATATTGTATTTTAAATTGAAGAACAGAAGCCCACCAACCTCAAGGACAAGAGGACATAATGAAAGGAAGCCATGAACAGAAGCACACAAATGACTAGGATGCCACCTGTACCTGCAGTGGCCCTGTGGACTGGAAAATTACTTGGTATCCTCCATATCTGTGCTTGTCTAGCCTAAATTCTTCGTAGTGTGTGTCTATTCTTCTCTGTGCCATCCATCTCTGTGCTGTCCATCACTGACAACACAGTTCTTCTGAATGCCTTGTTGCACCCTTCATGGCCACATGCCCCAAGTATACTCCTACCTTTCTGCCTCCAGTGACTGCTAACTAATGCTCATTCAATGTGTGATCTATAATGTGGGATCAGTTTCTTTCAACTAGACAACACAAAGAGCAATACTCTCTCCTTGCTTAAGACACTCTCCCTAACTCCAGTCAGCTTTGTCCTGTCAGAATGGGGACCTGGGATAAAAATCATCAGTTACAGGGCTGAGGACTATTCAAGATCAATGAGGAGAGTCTAGCTAACATGCCCAGTAAGTATGCTGTTCTAAAGCATGGCACTTCCACATGAGTGTGAGGATTTCTCCAAACAGACAACTATTTTCTCCCAGCCAAGAATCTGGAAAGATCAAAACATGGGTGGACACAGAACATAGACATTGTTTCCTCTTCCACATGTCTAAACTCTAGACATTTCTCAAGTGTTTTTCATAAGTTCTACTGTTTTTATCTTCTTATTTTGAAGGACAGAAAGTAATTATGGATACTTATTTACCCTTTTGTATGGTGACTACAAGTTGAATACCATAATAGCCATTTGACTGCTTTATACACACAGTTCTATCATGGACTCATGACATGTCACAAAATAACTGTTAACATAACACAGTAAGTCATAGGACAACTGAATACTTCATTATTTAAAAAGATTTGTTTATTTTATTTATATAAGTACACTGTAGCTATCTTCAGACACACCAGAAGGGGGCATCAGATCCTATTACAGATCACTATAAGCCACCATGTGATTGCTGCGAATTGCACTCAGGAAGAGCAGTTAGTGCTCTTAACCACTTAGCCATCTCTCCAGACCCTGAATACCTCAGTTTTAATTTAAAATTTTTTTCATGGGTGGCAGGCATCTTCTTAATGAATCATTTACTCACGTCAATATGTTAAATTCTTTGGAATAAAAAAATGTAATTATTTCATTTCTTTTTTTTTTTTTCATGCCTAAATAATTAACCCCACACAGCCACAATTCTCCTCACAGGTCTGACAATTTTTATCTTTTCTCTCCTCTTTTTATCAATGCTAAGATTCCTTCCCATCTTCTCTGAAGAGAAAAGCAATTTCTCTTCTAAGAGAAAACTGGTTCCCTCATTCTTCTCTCATACATCACAACTAGTTGAGTTTGGNACAAAACATTGAACCAGCATCCTTTGGGAGGAGAGGCCCTTGGTCTTGCGCAGATCATATGCCCCAGTACAGGGGAATGCTAGGGCCAGGAAGTGGGAGTGGGTGGGTTGGAGAGCAGGCCATGGGAGGGTATAGGAGATTTGGGGATAATATTTGAAATGTAAGTAAACATCTAGTAAAACTGCTAAAAAAAAAAAAAAAAGGTAGATTCAACCTTATCTTTTAAACTAACACTAGTTACATATTTGTACATATAGTATAAAAGTCCTTCAAAAACTCATACTGGAAATATATAATAGCAAGTTTATGACTTTACCATGAAACTTAATATTATATTAATATATCTATAAATGTCTTTTACGATATTGTTGAAGATACATTCGCATCCAAATTAGAGTTATAAAACACCCCATAAAGGCTTAAGTAACTCATATAAATTTCAATTAATCTCTTTCAATTAATGTTATTACTCTTTTTTCTTATGTTTCAAGTTTTTACCCACTGTCAGCACAAAAATTTTACTTAGTTGTGTACAAAACAAAATGTTATCATTATAGAATGACTCTATAAGATAAAGACAAACTTCGAGGTTATTGAGATCTGTGGAATATAATTCTGACTTTCATGTCATATTAAAGTTCCTCAGAATAATAAATCCAATAAAATCTATTCTGCCCAGATGAGAAAAAGGACAACAGTAATAATGAGCACAGAGTACAAATATCATGGTTCCTTATATCATTTTTCAACCAAAAGGAGGGGAAAAACTGTGAAGAAATGGCTGAATCTCAGAATAGGCTTAAACTCTATTGGAAGAATCTGCAGCATCATAATAGTGCCAGAAAACAAGGAAGGGCTTCCACAAATCAGTTGCTCACCCACACAGAGATTTACACACATACACACACTCACACATAAACACACACATACATATACTCACACATACACACACACACACACACACATCTCATGTAAACATGTTACAGGAAGTCAAGTGAAAGAATATCCAAAGATAAAAGGTAGGAAAGACTAAATAAAATAGTATGTTATTGTAACATTATGGATAAAATAAATATCAATGAATGCTAGTATAAAGAATTGAGTTAATGAAGTAGAAAAAGTTATGCAAAAAGATACAAATAATTTATGTAGTTACCCTGCCTCTCAAAATATGAACACTCTGACCTTTGAAGTGTGGGGAACCCATAGTGTCTTCCCTATAAAAATATAGTATAAAAAGGGTGGTAAAGAGGATAAGCATGACAGGTTATCATATCACCATAGTCAATACCAACAGTGACATGTTAGAATAATATTTCAGATAAATAGATAGATAGATAGATAGATAGATAGATAGATAGATAGATAGATAGATAGATAGATAGATAGATAGACAGATGATAGACAAGGAGAGAGGTGAGGTGTGTATACATAAGACTTGAAGAGAATAGTATTTTATCTTTTTGTTCCTCCTTAACAACTCTATTTTTCAGTCTTTTTAAGAGAAAAATGTATGAGAAATATCCATTGCTGAGACTCTGTGAAATAATGAAAATTCTTAAAATCACCAAAAAAGGAAGGTGTAAAACTCTTACAGTCTAGAGAAGTTTAAAAAGACATGTAGTTAAATGTAATTTAATAATTTTGACAGTCTAGTAGAAAAAGTTAGAAAGAAACAAATATGAACAAAATTTAGAGTTCCACAAGTGTACCATAATGGTGTGTAGTGTCACCTACAAAAGAAGCCAAAGACTGCATGTCTATCTAGGATGTCTTTGCAATTGCTGTCATTCTAAATATGTCTCAAAGGTTCTGTATTTTAAAATTGAAAATGCAACAAGCAATGGACAAAGGCAAGGATAATGTTAGAGAAATGTAAAGGGATATAAAAACAAACTGGTGAAAGTGCAAAACCCAGCATGACACTCCACAGCTGCTGCAACACTCTGGAACAGAAGTCATATACAATACAAATAAGTTATAGACTCCAGCTGACAGTGTTCCTGCAAAAACCATAGACTAACAAACTCTCCAGAATTAGGAATGAAAAATCTCCCTCAGAGTGGTTGGTTAGCATAGGTCAAGTGACTCCCAAAAGAATATAGAGTGTGGCTTCTGTCATGTGTAGCCTCTTGGGGGCTGAAAGTAAATCTCTATTGCAGAAGACACTACATACTCCTATAGTGCTAACCAACAGCTTTCTGGAATTACAGCTAACTCAACAGGAAGCAGGTCATGCCTGGTACTGGAAGCATATCCAATTTACCAAAACTTGTGACATTTTGCAGAATTTAGAAGACAATCTACTATGACAACCACAACTTTTCTAGACCAGTCTAAGTCCTAGCTAACTCCAAATCTTAACCTATCACACACTTCAGAATGCTTTTATAAGAAATCGAAACCATTAGAGAAAACCACAACTGGACACAATACATAGATAATGGATTTGGCAGAGTTGAGCCCCAATGGATAGACCTACATCATAGCTCCTGCATCTGTGACTCAAGAAACATCTTGGAAGAAAGTGTGGAAAGATTATAAGAACCAGAATTGGTCATTTTCACTCTGGTGACTCTTTAAGGTGGGTCCACACAGGAGCTCACAGACCGCAGAAGTGGCAGACCAGCTGGAACAGGGAACTACAAGCCCACATCTGCAGCCAGGAGGTGGAGCTGATCCTGAGTCCTCTGTGCACCCTCCCTGCCAGAGAAGAGATTGCCTCCAGAAAGTGTCTGACACTGAGACTCAGGTGAGAACTCCATTTTCTCTCAGGTGACTTTCTAAGGTGGGTCCACTCAGAAACACACAGGCCACAGACACAGCAAAGCAGCTGGGGCAGGGTCCTATGGGCCTACCTCTACACCCAGGAAGTAGGACTGTTCCGCAGCCCTCTGTGTACTGGTCTTGCCAGAGAGAGAGCTTGTCTCACAGGAGTGCTGACACAGGCTTACAGACTCACAGGAGGAATAAACTCCAGCCACAGACAGAAAGAACATCTAATACCAAAGATTATCTTATGACAAAAAGAAAAATGCAAGAATCTTAGGAACAGAAACCAAGACTAATTGGCATCATCAGAATCCAGTACTCCCAACACAGTGAGTCCTGGATACCCCAACACACTGGAAAAGCAAGATTTGGATTTAAAATCATATCTCATGATGCTGGCAGAGGACGTTAAGAAGGATATTAATAACTTCCTTAAAGAAATACAGGAGAACACAGATAAACAAGTAAAAGCCTGTAAAGAGGAAATACAAAAATCCTTTAAGGAATTACAGGAGAACACAGGTAAAAAAGTACAATCCTGTGAAGAGGAAACACAAAATTCTCTTAAAGAATCACAGGAAAACAAAACCAAACAAGTAAAGTAATTGAACAAAACCATCCAGGATCTAAAAATAGAAGTAAAATCAATAAAGAGATCACAAAAGGAGACAATTCTGGAGATAGAAATCCTAGGAAAGAAATCAGGAGCCATAGATGGAAGCATCAGCAACAGAATTAAAGAGATGGAAGAGAGAATCTCAGGTGCAGCGGCTTGCATAGAAAACATAGACACAGCAATCAAAGAAAGTACAAATGCAAAAAGACCCTAACTTAAAACATCCAGGAAATCCAGGAAACAATGAGAAGACCCAAACTAAGGATAACAGGTATAGGTGAGAATAAAGATTTTAAACTTAAAGGGCCACCAAATATCTTCAACAAAATTACAGAAGAAAACATCCCTAACCTAAAGAAAGAGATGCCCATGAACATACAAGAGCCTACAGAACTACAAATAGTCAGGACCAGAAAATAAATTTCTCTGGACATATAATAATCAAAACACCAAATGCACTAAACAAAGAAAGAATATTAAAACAGTAAGGGAAAAAGGTCAAGTAACATATAATGGCAGACCTATTAGAATTACACCAGACATCTCACCAAAGACTATGAAAGCCAGAAGATCCTGGACAGATGTCATACAGACCCTAAGATCACAAATGGCAGCCCAGGCTACTATACCGAGCAAAACTCTCAACTACCATAGATGGAGAAACCAAAGTATTCCATGACAAAAACAAATTTACAAAATATCTTTCCACAAATCCAGCCCTTCAAGGGCCAATAAAGGGAAAACTCCAACACAAGGAGAGAAACTACACCGAAGAAAAAGGAAGAAAGTAATCTTTCAACTAACTTAAAAGAAGATAGCTACATGAACAGAATCCCAACTCTAACAACAAAAATAACAGGAATCATCAATACCTTGTTCTTGATATCTCGTAATAGCAATGGACTCAATCCCCCCCCAAAAGAAATAGAATAACAGACTGGCTACATAAGAAGGACCCAACATTTTGCAGCATACAGGAAACACACCTCAGGGACAAAGACAGACACTACCTCAGAATAAAAGACTGGAAAACAATTTTCCAAGCAAATGGTCCCAAGAAACAAGCTGTAATAGTCATTCTAATATCAAATAAAATCGACGTTCAACCAAAAGTTATCAAAAAAGACGAGGAAAATTTCATACCATTCAAAGGTAAAATCTATAAAGATGAACTCTCAATTCTAAACATTTATGTTCCAAATACAAGGGCATCCACATTCGTTAAAGGAACTTTACTAAAGCTCAAAGCACACAGTGTACCACACACAATAATAGTGAGAGAATTCAACATCCCATTCTCATGAATGGACAGATCATGAAAACAGAAACTAAACAGAGACACAGTGAAACTAACAGAAGTTATGAAACAAATGGATTTAACAGATATCTATGCAAAATTTCATTCTAAAAGAAAACAAAATAACTTCTTCTTAGCACTTCATGGTATCTTCTCCAAAATTGTCCATATAATAGGTCACAAAACAAGCCTCAACCGATACAAGTAGATTGAAATAGTACCACACATCCTATCAGATAACAACAAACAAAGGCTGATCTTCAATAACAACATTAATAATAGAAAGCCAACAAGCATGTGGAAGCTGAACAACACTCTCCTCAATGATACCTTGGTCAAGGAAGAAATAAAGAAAGACAGTAAAGACTTTTTAGAATTTAATGAAAATGAAGCCACAACATACCCAAATTTATGAGACACAATGAAAGCAGTCCAAAGAGGAAAACTCATAACTATGAATGCCTCCAAAAAGAAACTGGAGAGAGCATACACTAGCAGCTTGATAGCACATCTAAAAGTTCTAGAACAAATGGAAGCAAATTCACCCAAGAGGAGTAGAAGGCAGGAAATAATCAAACTCAGGGCCAAAATCATCCAAGTAAAAACAAAAAGAACTATATAAAGAATCAACCAATCCAGGAGCTGATTCTTTGAGAAAATCAACAAAATAGATAAGCCCTTAGCCAGAATAGAGGGAACAGAGACATTTCTTAATTAATAAAATCAAAAATTAAAGGGAGAAATAACAAAAGAATCTGAGGAAATCCAAAAAATCATCAGCTCCTGCTACAAAAGCATATACTCAACAAAACTGAAAAATGTGCATGAAATGGATGATTTTCTAGACAGATATTAGGCACCAAAATTAAATCAGGATCATATCAATGATCTAAACAGTCCCATATCCCCTAAAGAAATAGAAACAGTCATTAATAGTCCCCCAACCAAAAGAAGTCAAGGACCAGATGGATTTAGTGCAGAGTTCTGTCAGACCTACAAAGAAGACCTAATACCAATATTATTCTTTAAACTATTCCACAAAATAGAAACAGAAGGTACTCTACCCAATTCATTCTATGAAGCCACAATTACTCTGATACCTAAGCTACACAAAGACCCAACAAAGAAAGAGAACTTTAGACCAATTTCCCTTATGAATGTCGATGAAAAGTATTCAATAAATTTCTTACAAACCCAATCCAAGAACACATCAAGATGAACATCCATCATGATCAAGTAGGGTTCATCCCAGGGATGCAGGGATGGTTCAACATACTGAAATCCATCAACATAATTCACTAAATAAACAAATTCAAAGACAAAAACCACATGATCATCTCATTGAAGGCTGAGAAAGCATTTGACAATATCCAACACCTGCTCATGATAAAAGTCTTAGAAAGATCAGGAATACAAGACCCATACCTAAAAATAATAAAAGTAATATATAGCAAACCAGTAGCCACCATCAAACTAAATGGGGAGAAACTTGAAACATTCCCACCAAAATCAGGGACTAGACAAGGCTGCCTACTCTCTCCCTACATATTCAATATAGTACTTAAATTCCTAGCCAGAGAAATTAGACAACAAAAGGAGATCAAAGGGAAACAAATTGGAAAGGAAGAAGTCAAAACTTCAATATTTGCAGATGATATGATAGTATACATAAGTGAACCCAAAAATTCCACCTGAAAAATTCCTAAACCTGAAAAACAACTTCAGTGAAGTAGCTGGATATAGAATTAATTCAAACAAATCAGTGTCCATTCTCTTCACAAAGAATAACCAAGTTGAGAAAGAAATTAGGGAAACAACACCCTTCACAATACTCACAAATAATATGAAATACATTGATGTGACTCTAACTAAGGAAGTGGAAGATCTGTATGATAAGAACTTCAAGTCTCTGAAGAAAGAAATCAAAGAAGATCTCAGAAGATGGAAAGATCTCCCATGCTCATGGATTGACAGAATTAGTATTAGTAAAAATGGCTATACTGCCAAAAGCAATATATAGATTCAATACAAACCCCATCAAAAATCCAACTCAGTTCTTCACAGAGTTTGAAAGGGCAATTTGCAAATTCATCTAGAATAACAAAAAACCTAGGAGAGCAAAAACTATCTTCATCAATAAAAGAATCTCTGGTGGAATAACTATTCCTGACCTCAAGCTGTACTACAGAGCAATTGTGATTAATAATAATTAATAATAATAATAATAATAATAATAATAATAATAATAATAATAATAATAATAAGCCTGAAAGGTACTGGTACAGTGACAGACTGGTAGATCAATGGAATAGAGTTGAAGATCCAGAAATGAACCCACACACCTATGGTCACTTGATCTTTGACAAGGGAGCTAAAACCATCCAGTGGAAAAAAGACAGCATTTTCAACAAATGGTACTGACAAAACTGGTAGTTAGCATGTAGAAGAATGTGAATTGATCTATTCTTATCTCTTTATACAAAGCTCAAGACTAAATTGGTCAAGGACCTCCACATAAAACCAGAGATACTGAAGCTTGTGGAGAAGAAACTGGGGAAGAGCCTCAAACATATGTGCGTAGGGGGAAATTCCTGAAGAGAACACCAATGGCTTGTACTGTAAGATCAAAAATTAATAAATGGGGCCTCATAAAATTGCAAAGCTTCTATAAGGCAAAGAACACTGTCAATAAGACAAAAAGGCAACCAACAGATTGGGAAAAGATCTTTACCAATCCTAAACCTAGTAGAAGACTAATATGCAACATATACCAAGAACTCAAGAAGTTAGATTCCAGAAAACCAAATAACCCTATTAAAGAATAATGGGGAACAGTGCTAAACAAAGAATTCTCAACTGAGGAATCTTGAATGGCTGAGAAGCACCTAAAATAATGTTCAGCATCCTTTGTCACTAGGGAAATACAAATCAAAACAACCCTGAGACCAAAAAAATCTCACACCAGTCAGAATGGCTAAGATAAAAAACTCAGGTGACAGCTGATGCTGGTGAGGATGTGGAGAAAGAAGAACAATTCACCATTGCTGAAGGGATTTCAAGCTCGTACATCCCTCTGGAAATCAGTTTGGAGGTTCCTCAGAAAATTGGACATAGTACTGCCAGAGAATCCAGCAATACCACTCCTGGACATATACCCAGAAGATGCTTCAACATGTAATAAGAACCCATACTCCACTATGTTCATAGTAGCCTTGTTTATAATAGACAGAAGCTGGTAATAACCCAGATGCCCCTCAATAGAGGGATGGACACAGAAAATGTGGTATATTTATACAATGGAGTACTACACAGCTATTAAAAACAATGAATTTATGAAACTCTTAGACAAATGGATGGTTCTGGAGGATATCATCCTGAGTGAGATATCCCAGTCACAAAAGAACACAGAAGATATGCACTCACTGATAAGTGGATATTAGCCCATAAGCTCTGAATACTCAAGATACAATTTGCAAAACACATGAAACTCAAGAAGGAAGACCAAAGTGTGAATACTTCGATCCATCTTAGAAGGGGGAAAACAATACCGATGGAAGGAGTTACAGAGACAAATCATGGAGCAGAGCTGAAGGCATGACCATCCACAGACTGCCCCACCTGAGGATCTATGCCATATATAACCACCAAACCCAAACACTATTGTGGATGCCAACAAGAGCTTGCTGACAGGAACCTGATATAGTTGTCTCCTGAGAGGCTCTGCCAGTGTCTGACAAATACAGAAGTGGATGCTCACAATCATCCATTAGACACAACACAGGGTCCCCAATGAAGAATCTAGAGAAAGGACCCAAGGAGCTGAAGGTGTATGCAGCACCATAGGAGGAACAACAGTATGAACTAACCAGTACCCCCAGAGCTCCCTGGGACTAAACCACCAACCAAAGAAAACACATGATGGGACTCATGGCTCTAGCTGCATATGTGGCAGAGGGTGGCCTAGTCGCTCATCAATGGGAGGAGAGGCCCTTGGTCCTGTGAAGGTTCTATGTCCCAGTATATTGGAATGCCAGGGCCAGGAAGCAGGAGTGGGTGGGTTGCTGAACAGGGGGAAGGGGAGGGGATAGGGTTTTTCAGAGGGGAAACTAGGAAAGGGGATAACATTTGAAATGTAAATAAAGAAAATATCTTTAAAAAAATAAAGGACCAGAATTACAGGAAGTCTTCTGTGAACCAGTCCTTAATGGAAATGAATGCATAAATGGTATCTGAACAATGTCAGTATCAATAGATATTCTAACACAGCAGGGAGGCAAATCTCAAGAGGTCACAACTCTGGACAGGAAACTGTAAGTAGCTTATGACTGTAGAGAGATAGAGAATTAGCCTTTCCCAGGAATGAACCCTCTAAATGGTTGTTCGATACAAAGCAGTCATTAATGAAACCATATGCACATAAGCAACAAAATAGACTCTGTAGTTTATATTTATATATTTCTGCATATATTTATGTACTTATATAACAATATACATAACAATTATATACAGTATATATAATCAGTGAAGGGGCTATCAATTTGAGAATGAACAGTGTTATGGAATGGCTTGGATGGAAGGGACTTAGAAGCAGCTAGAAGAAAAAATGGAAGGAGATAAGTGATATAATTATATTTTAATTAAAAATAAAAAGTTCACTGAGCTGAATAGACTTGGGTCTGGTTAATTTTAGTGTGTGATTTTTTTATTTGCATGTTTTTATAATAAAATTTTTAAGTAATTTTTGAAAGAATTTAAAAAGAGTATTAAGGAAATGCAAAATAGAAATAAATAATAGTTTCTAATATCCAAGTCCTAGTCCCAGAACATGTGAACACATTATTTTGTGTGAAAACACACACATACACACACCTTGTATATACAATTAAGGCTAATGACCCTGAAATAAGAAAATTGTCCTGATGCCTGATGAGTAACTAGAACAAATCTGGGTAATTTCCTCTGGTCTTTGAAAGCAGACCCTAGCCATATATATATATATATATATATATATATATATATATATATATATATATATATATATATATATATATANACACACACCTTGTATATACAATTAAGGCTAATGACCCTGAAATAAGAAAATTGTCCTGATGCCTGATGAGTAACTAGAACAAATCTGGGTAATTTCCACTGGTCTTTGAAAGCAGACCCTAGCCATATATATATATATATATATATATATATATATATATATATATATATATATATATATATATATATATATCCATGTAAATAAATACAGATGTGGTCACAGTATATCATGTAGAAAAGAATTCATGAAAACTATATATCAGGGGAGGAGAAATGACTGAATGAAGTTAATGGGCATGAGTTATGATAGAATATATAAAGCTGATGATTTTCCTATTTCCAACTCTACCATGAATCTTTTGGTTTTGGTAGTGGATAAGAGTTTACAAATATATTTAATAGTAAAAGTATAACATCTAATGCAAAGCCCCATGTCTTCATAATGGCCATCCTGACTCTATGGAAGGGTATAGACCTTGGATCTAATTAATTTCGACATACGATTTTTTATTTGCAAGTTACTTAATAACAATATTCTATATTTTTTAAAAAAAATATAGTCCCCAAGTCATTTTAGATTGTGTCCTGGCTATTGTGAAGGTAAAATTGTGGAGATTCTTAATACATTTCCCCCAGATGTACATTGTTTATTCTATTTTAACAGCAATTATTTGAGCTAAGCTTACACTAGAAACAGATCTGGGAAGATCCCTTGGCTGTCTTTGGAGTCCTCCCTTCAGATTAGCAGCTGCACACAGGCCCAGAGGTCAGCCAGATGGAATGTTTGGATCCCTTCCCCGGTCCTTTCCTTTCTGGGCTTCCCCTACCCTACTCCACCCCCACTCTACTTGGCAGCCTCATGTCTCTGGCGTCTTCTTAGGGGAAATAATAGGAAAGAGACATATTGATCAGGCTGCCAGGCACGCCTGAGAAGAACTAGGCAAAGAAAGTGGCTCAGATGCCTGGCAAGAAGGATGTTAGGAAAACCTTGTCAGGAAGCAACCAAAGCAAGTCAAATAAAACACCTTCATGCCAGAAACCTGGGTCATACAATAAATCAACCTGAGAGCACCTGCCACACTAAAGCCAACTACTCTATCAACTATTTGATGAGGTCACAGAGTCAAACCCAAGCTAGCTTAAAGAAGCACAATTTATTTATGAGTCTGAGTTAATAGAGGCAGAAATAATCCTGAGCTGTTCTCCAGAATCTTCTTATAACTATAGTACTAATACTGTAAAGCTGAACTTTCTACCATTCTGGCCCATCTGAAGGAGGATTTCACACTATGTTCTTGCCCAAGTATCAAGCACATTGGTATACGGCAGTGGCTCTCAGCCTTCCTAATGCTGTGACCCTTTAATACAGCTCCCCATGTTGTGGTGACCCCCAAACCATAAAGTTGTTTTGTTGTTCCTTCATAACTGTAACTTTCTACTGCCATGAGTCATAATGTAAATATCTGTGTATTCTAATGGTCTTAGATGACCCGGGTGAAAGGCTGCCCACAGGTTGAGATCTGCTGGTACAGAGAGAGAATCCTTTCACCTTCTAGAGGAAGGTTTCTAAAATTTATATTTTCAAGAATATCATGCTAGCAATATGCAAAATCACTTATGTATTATGAGGGACATATTACCCAGGCACCTATAGAGAAAAAGCAAAACAGATATCTACCAATGCCCCTGGTGTGTTGAAAAGCATTGCTGGGGATGAAGAGATGACTTCATGGTTATGAATGCTTGATACTTGTCTAGAGGACCTGAGTTCAGTTCCCAGGACCTATTTGGGGGGACTCACAACTGCTTATAACTCCAGCTCCAGGGAATCTAAAGCTTTCTTCTATCCTACACAGGCACCCACATATTCACATCCATATGTACACACAACATAGACCGTAAAGTCACTCTGCAATTTTCAGTAGCTTGGATCTCTAAGAGTGAATTACAGTTTAATTTAATATAGCATAACAAAGCTGTCTTTTAATTCAATAATTTATTTTATAGTTTGCACACAGGAAAGTCAGAATTTTATTTTCCTCACTACATGGGGGAAAGGTAAAAGATAAAAATCCTTGTGTTTTAAATAAATAAATAAATAAATAAATAAATAAATAAATCCTTTTGTTTGTTTTAATTTGTACACATTTAGGTCAAATAATTTCCAACACTGTCTGTGTGAGTGAAAAAAATCTATAACCTTATCACATCCAGAAAATATTATTTTCTCTTTGAAATAATGGGAGAGAAGGAAAAATGTAGCTGCAAAGCTAAACTTTACCTCCTTCAAAGAAAAACTGAATATTTTTCAATTTAGACAACTGACATTTAAGTCATAGAATGTTCTAAATGCTTTATGAATAGCAGCTGCTTAGTACTGAGAATAAGGGCACTGAGATAGACTTCGCTGCACTTAAAATCTCAAGAAAATTAGAAGCCAAAAACTTTTATTCACTTACAAAATTATATACAATTTGGGCTCAGGGTTAAAAGAAAAACTTTAACAAATTTCTTTTAATGTTGTTGCTTGAATTTCCATAGAAACAGACGGTAGGTGATTATGGGTTTAAAGGTTAGTGGAGCTGGGAATAGACTCAAAGAAAGAAAACAAGCCAGTAAGAATGTGTTACACTAACAACTCCAGCCAGTGGGCTTCTGAAGTTTGATCCTTTAAGAACAACCCCAGGAAATGGAGCAAAATACAGGAAGTGGGGTACTTTTTTTCAATTCCCTACAGAGAATAATTGAAAACTGTTTTCATAGTGCAGGATAATGTGTTCTTAGCCATACATGCCTACCATGAATGAAAGTAGAGATGCCTGTGGTGGTTCTACAAAATATCCTCATACATCTAGATACAAATACTATCAGAGGCTCCAAGATACATTTAGATGGTTGAGATCCAGAAGATATAAGTAAAGTAGGAGTTGCTGATGTCTTCATAAGCCCATCATTCACATTGTGGAGTTCTGTGTTGCTTGACAAATTAAGGAGAAGACCCTGTGCTTCAGTGTGATAACCCCTCACAGTTCCTAAATTAATGCCTTGAACAAATTCAGAAACATCAATGGGAGAAGCTACAATTGCAATGCTATAGATGGCCATAATAATGACCATTTCTCCAGTTCAATTCAGTTACAATCATTGGTCTGTCTCTTAGCTGGTGGAGTAGTCAAGGTGTCTACTGTCAAGAAGTCTGAGCTCACAGTTTCTATGCACTGTCAGATCATTATTTCTGCAAAGGGAATTTGTATCTGTTACTGAACACAGACACATAGGGCAGATGATGGGTTTTAGAAACAATTTATTATATAACATAGAACATTACCTCCTCTTGATAATCATCTTGATTAACCAATAATTCGCTGTCAACTAGCTTGGAAGTCTACAGTGATGATGTGGTATCCAAGTTTCAGTACAATGTCACCTTCCTGTATGTTTGAGTAGAAAACCTTTCCACTGATCTCAGATGAGAGGTCTATCTGCCAGCATGTTTTGCTATGGTGGACGGTTAGAATGCTATTCTTACTTCTGCCTTGTATCCTCATGCTTTTTACCTTTATTCCAAATTATCCATCTTCAGGGATAGATCTGTGCTGTCTCATGAGTAAAAGAAACATAGGAATACACATCTCCAGTAACAAAGTATTTTATTACAGGCATCTAGATCTTCTAGATGTGTTTATAACAATAGGAGGCTATTATATTCTATTACTGACCATTAATATGGACAGCTCACATGAAATTGTATGCTATGTTGGTATAACGGACACAGAAAGAGATCTGGTCTTAACTAAAGTTCCTGTGACATAAGGCAGATATTGTCCTCTGAGTGAACTGAGAAGAATACCCAATTTACCATCTTATGACAATGTATAACTGAGCACGTATATGATTGTATTCAGATGCATTATGAGAAGGAACATAAGCAATAAGCAAAGGCTACATGATCTAAACCTGTCCCTGTCAGTCAAAATAGAAAACTACCTATGATATACCTTTTTGAAACCAAACACCTCCTTCTCTGGAACCCCTTGAAAGAAAGCGTCAAACAGTAATCTAGATTTCTGAACTTCCTCACTCATGTGCCCATGGCCCCCTACCACTAGGGTCAATGAACTTCATCTTTCTGTGCTGCAGTCATACTAAGTCTTTAAGTGACGTTCCCTTCTGACTTTGCAGTCTCTGTGAACCTTTACTACGATAATTTGAATAAAAGGTCAATAACGAAATGTTCTTATCAGAATGCAACCACTGGAAATGCCATTTACATACCAATGTTAAAGCTGGGCAATTTTCTATTTTCTAACCAAGGAAAATAACTTTATTTTTTTAATTAAACGAATTAAATTTAGTTTAAAATATACAACTCAGTATTGACATTTTTAAGTCATCAAAATAATTTATAATAGTTAAATGCCTCTTAAATAAATGTGCTATCTTCTGAAGATAAAAGTAGTATACATTCAACTGGTTTTTAAAATATATTTGGAAAATTAAACATGATAGAAGTAAAAAAAATCTTTTATGGAGTCCTTTATGAAAGGAAATGGTGACAGGTGCCTCATTAGACAAAAACCATTGCATCTCCAAGGGAGAATACACAGTGTAACTGTGGATTCATAGGATGAATTGGGTAATGTTCCTAATGTTTCTATTTTGTGGAATAGTTTAAAGAGTTCTGATATTAGATCTTCTTTGAAGGTCTGGTAGAATTCTGCACTGAATCCATGTGGTCCTGGGCTTTATTGGTTGGGTGATTTTTAATGACTGCTTCCATTTCTTTAGGGGTTATGGGACTGTAGATGGTTTATCTGATCCTGATTTAACTTAGGTACCTGGTATCTATCTAGAAAATTGTCCATTTCATGCACATTTTCCAGTTTTGTTGAGTATAGGCTATTGTAGTAGGATCTCGTGATTTTTTGGATTTCCTCAGATTCTGTTGTTATATCTCCCTTTTCATTTCTGATTTTGTAAAATTGGATACTGTCTCTGTGCCCTATGATTAGTCTAAGTGTTTATCTATCTTGTTGATTTTTTCAAAGAACCAGCTCCTGGTTTAGTTGATTCAAAACACCAAATGCACAAAATAAAGAAAGAATATTCAAAGCAGTAAGGGAAAAAGATCAAGTAACATATAAAGGCAGACCTATCAGAATTACACCAGACTTCTCAACAGAGGCTATGAAAGCTAGAAGATCCTGGGCAAATGCAATACCGACCCTTAGAGAACACAAATCTCAGCCCAGGCTAATGGTATGGGTATGGAGACCTATGGCACAGGGCCCACTTTAGGGTGCAGAAAGAAACCTGAAGGTTCCTGTCCTTGGCTGTTCCTTGGTTCCTGTGTCCTGATGACTCTGGACTGGTCCCCCTTGGGCCAGGAATTTGAGCAGAAGAGGTGGTCTTACCTGTGCTCATAGGTGAGCCAGAACTCCTGGGAGACCAGCTCTCTCCTGGAAGTATTTGGGTATGGAGATCTGTGGCACAGGATTAGCTCTAGGTGCAGATGGAAACTAGAAGGATCCTGTCCCAGGCTGCTCCTCAGTTCCTGTGTCCTGATATCTCTGGGCAGGTGCCTTTGAGCATAAGTGGTGGTCCTACCTGTGCTTACAGGCTTGTCAACACTCCTGGGAGACCAGCTCTCTCCCCTTGGGGTAGTATGTGGGTATAGAGCTCTGTGGCATAGGGTCAGATCTGGGTATAGATGGAAACTGGAAGGGTCCTTTTCTGCTTTTTCTTTAGCTTTGCTTTACCTTTTATGATGTGTTTTAATATCAAAAGCATTAAGTAAATTAATATTTCATATTTCATTTGTTTCTTATGTGTGTGTGCTTGTGGCTATGCATGTGGGTACATGCATAATTGGGAATCAGAAGACAGCTTAAAGGAATGAGCCCAGGGACTACACTAGGGCTTGGGACTTGAAAACAAGCACCTTCTTCCACTGAGCCACTTTCCAAACAGATTCAGCAAATCATTCTTTATCAAATTTAACATTTAAAGTTTACAGAAACAGTGATTGATCCAAGAACTTTTCACAAATACTGAAGACACTGTAGTAAGAATTAACCTCAATTAAATAAAATTACTTTAAATGTTGAAACACTTTGGGAGTTGAAAATAGATAACTTAAAAATAAAATATTGATCTTCTTCTGGTGGTTAATGAGACTTGAGAAGTGTGGTTGGATTTTTATTAAAAGGGACAATTTTCTTGGAGTATTTTTTCCTTGAAAACCTTAGTTTTAGTTGGGCTTTATAGGAGTAGTTTGGGTAACATTCAATTCATCTGTAAAATGGCAGTTGAGAGAAAGAAAAATTTCCATAAAATATTTAGACAAATTTAGGAATACAGGCAGAAGTATATGTAGGCAGACATTTACAGTTCACCTTTGTGAGTTAGGTCGATTTTTGAGAGTCTACATTTGAAGCCTTTTCTTTTGTTATTGACTTCTTGAGAGAGGAAGTACTTTACAACTACTTCCCCTGTGGTGTGAGCACAGTACTCTTTCATCAGGAGATGCTGGAATGGAGACTACATCACTGACTTCTGGAGAGAAAGAGATGGCTTTAGGGAAGAGTAAATAGCTCCCTCCTGTCCTTCTACTCTCAGAATGGCTCCTATTTTGTCTCTCTGGCCTACTTGGGAGTGCTGGATTTTCTGCACACTATTTATAACCATGGATAGAATGCAGAG
>CACVCL010023274.1:0-20462 GCA_902729485.2 Mus minutoides
TCTCCTCTAGAAGAATGCAATGCGGCAGTGAGGATGCTAGCAACTATAGAAGCTTATCCTTTTCACCCAATTAGAACAACATGTGGTGTTCTAAGCATATGATGTAGCCTCTTTGTTTACAAGGCTTACTGTTCTAGGGAGGAAATATATACAACAGATCCACCAAAGGTTTCAGGTCCAGGGTTGAGAAGCCTCCATCGCAGTTTACAGTCTGTCATGCAAACCCTCTGGGGAAGTCACGAATGACAAAGGAACGCAACATGATAAACAACAGGTTCTACAACCAATTCTCCTCGTTTGGATCTCATCGTCCTACTTTCTAATTATGTTACTGCAAGCAGATCACTTACCATTCTATGCCTCAGATGTTCCATCTAACAACTGAAGATAGTAAAATAGCTTAAGCTTGGCATGACAAATGTCTTCACACATAGCACCTGAGGTAGTGTCCCAGATATAACAAGAGGCCATATATATTACAAACAATTCACATTTTCATGAACTGGTGCTCCCTAAAGCAGTCCCCAGAACACAATCAGAATAAATTTCAAATTTGGCACATCCCATTCCTTCTTCCCACACCCATGGTACAGTTAACTGAGCACCAGGCTATTTTGTTTCACAGTGTTCAGGATGTGTGTTTGTTGCCTAGAAATCTAACTACCTGCACAATTTTGGGCCTTCCCCAAAACCACTTCAAAGAGCAACATTGTGTGTCTTCCTGACACAGAATGAGTGGTGTGGATGAAAGAACTATGCATAGACTCTCCTTGATTAGCTATGATGGATTGCATCTGTTCTAACACTGTCATTAGACTTAACTTACAGAAACCATCTGAGTAGTGCTCTCTAAAGAAGCAAGGTTGGCTCAGCTCACTCAGTCTTCAAAGAGATCACCACACCCTGGTGTAAATGAGAAGACATGAACACAGATACTAGAATTCAGTCCAAGGTATACTTGGTTGTAGATATAGAGTGTGATGGTGTGTGTGTGTACTCTATAATGCCATATTTATGTCCATATTCCTATCTGTATCTAAGCAATAGTCTTCAGAAAGAAGGGTGACATTGTCCTAGAATCTGATCAACAAGCTATGATCTGTAGGAAAATCCTGCCTGGTACCCGGCTGTGTGGTCTGCGAGCTGAACATGGTTATATTTTTAACTATTTTCTCTTTCACAAATATCTAAGTATAAACATTCTTTATCTTTCCAGTTTCAAAACCTAACATTTTTACTATTTGGCCCTTCAAGGAAATGTTCATTGGTCCCTGCTTTAGAAGGCTCTGAGAACACTTGGGATTTAGATATGACTAGGTCTAAAATGTGAGTGATCTACTTGCCAATTATGAGGTTTTAGAAATGTTATGTATTTGCTTGAACCTTTATTCCTCATTTGTGGACGGGAAGATCAATACCCGATAATATAAAATCAATGTCAGCACTAAATGATGTTTTATGCTCAGTACTCTCTGTTGTAACCCCCGTGTCTGACTTCTTTGCAGAGAGGGTGATTTCTCTTTGAATTCTATATTTGATTCTTAGTGGAAAGGGCATGGTTTGGTCTTTTCTCTATATAAAAAATCAATACTTGATAATGACTGTATGGTTTGAGTGAACCAAAGATTCTTACAAACAATTCTCATTTTCATGAACTGGTCCTCCCTAAAGCAGTCCCCAGAACACAATCAGAATAAATTTCAAACTTGGCACATCCCATTCCTTCTTCCCACACCCATGGATGCCTTCACCCTGGGAATGTTTCTCTAGAGGGTTGCAGGGAGGGGGCCAATGTTGGGCAAATAGACATCATGGCTGACTTACTCTTTCAGTGGCTTTCCTAAAATGGGAAAATGGGAATGGGAGATTGAAATAAAGGTAATTAAATTCCTAAATACACACTTTCCAATGCCCAGGATAGCCCTCAGGGAGAGATTATTTCAATTGAATGAAGGTACATAAGTTCTGGTTCCTTCTATACTATTGGAAAGACATGCATAAGAGAAATCCACTGATAAACTTTAAAAATATGCCTTCATAAATTAATAACTCCTGGGAACCTCTCTTATTAAGTTCAGGTTCATTCTGCTGCTATGTCCTTCTGACCTCCTAAACTGGCAGACTAATAATGTGTTTGGGTAAGACAGGCAAACTCAGGCTTATGTGACTCCTCATATAAATTACTGACCTTCTCCAGCACATTGACACTTTTTGAATTCCAATTTCCTAATTTGGGAGTGTGACCTCCACACTATAAAGATGTTTAAGAAATCAAGTGAAATAATCTAGGTGAAAAAAAAAGTCCCCAATTCATCGCTTGACAGACAGATGTTGAAAACTATTAATGTTGTTATCTAACACATTGATAACTTACAATCATTGAATAATAGATGCCCCTTATGTTGTAACTTAAATATTTAATGCATGTTTGCTAAGTCCTCTTATTGGCAATAGCTACATTTCCTGTCATAGTCTCAGGATAATTAATATTTTCAGACATGATGTGATTTTTTTTTCAGCAAGAGATAATGATTTTTGAAAAACTGTGAAGTGGGTGAGAGAAATCTGCACAGTGTAGAGGTAAGCATGTTTCTGAGGCATTAATTTAGCTTCTCTAATCAATTTCCTCCTGGGGCCACCTCTTCAGCTTACTGGGAAGACGTCTGTCAGTGCCATAGAATTCCTTGGGAGCCTGATCTGGAATATCAAGATCGCAGGTGACATAAAAACAACTCTTCAGCTGAACTGACTAAGGAGATCATTTTGTGACTCAAGATGGTTACTGTTTAATCACGTTGGCCCTTAATAGCAGAAGAGTGAGGTGTGACAATTATAACCAGAGAGGTGACACCATGAGAAAAGTATACAGGAATATTGATGGGTTTCCAAAGGAGAAAGAAGCCAAAGATAGTAGTGGGCATTTTTACCAAGGTGTAAAATACCAGTAACAGTGTTCACTTGAGATGCCAGAAGGAGCCCAATCTTCCCGGAAACCTGATTTTAGCTTGGTGCTGACCATTTTGATTTTCTGATCTCCAAACCCTACAGTAATACTGTTTGAAGCTACTACACTTGTGATGATGTGTTACAACAACAGTGAGGTTATTCAGCCTAGAAGACTTTTGTCAATCAGAAGGGGAACCCTCTGGAGACTCCTCCAAGCATCTGACTACATATCAGCTCTGAGGATATGTAGATATGCCACCTCTCCAAAGTCCAACAGCAGTGTAATGATCTCACCCATGGAGTTCAAGTCCCTATGTGCCTGTGAAGACACAGCTTCCTTTATCAAGACTCCCAGTGTAAAGTTCCATGCAAACAAACTCAGCATCACTCATGCTATGTGATAGCATGAAAGTTTACACAATGTTTTTATTAAAAACCCAAAGTAAAATCTATCTATCCTTCCTTCTTTTTTCTTTCCTTCTTCCCTTTCTCTCTCTCTCTCTTTCATCCCTCCCTCCCTCCTTCCCTTCCCTTCCCTTCCCTTCCCTTTCCTTTCCTTCCTTCCTTCCTTCCTTCCTCCCTTCCTCCCTTTCTTCTTTCCTTCCTTCCTTCCTTCCTTCCTTCCTTTCTTCCTTCCTTCTATCCATCCTTATTTCTTCCCTTGTATATTTATAATAACAGTGAAAACTTCTAAAACCCATGAGTGTTCTAGAAAATGCAAATTCAACAGGAAGTCGAAACCCAATAGAGACAGGAATGTGAAGAGTGAAGGCATTCTATTTAAAATGTTCTGGACATCTGGTAAAACATACACCGACCATGAAAAGGAGAAGAGAGCAAAGCATTTTATTGTGGATATTGGCCTCTGTGAGTCATCACCTGGCACCCAGTGCCATTGTTTCTTAGGGTATAGTTTCCCTCCTTGTGTTGAAGTTTTCCATCAATTATCCTTTGTAGGACTGGATTTGTGGAATGATATTGTGTAATTTTGGTTTTATCATGGAATATCTTGATTTATCCCTCTATGGTAATTGAGAGTTTTGCTGGGTATAGTAGCCTGGGCTGGCATTTGTAAGAATATATCCAAATGCTTCATAAACAAAATATAAACAAATAAAATAAAATTGGGCTGTCCAATTACAACATTGACAATAATGACAATTTTGTTTTTCTTCTATTTATTTCTTTGATGGGAGTGCACGCCAAAGAAATAGGAACAGTCTCAGACCCCATCAAACATCAGAGAAATAAGAATCCATAAAGGTTTCTCAGGGAAACCTAGCACTTGGGAATGGAAGCCAGGTTAGGGAGTTCTGATTTGTCCCCTGGTCTTCTTGTGACTGTCAGTGATTTTAAGAGCTTGAGTAAGCCCAACGCAGGGTTACCTGAAGAATTGGAACTTGAATTTGGCATTCTTGGAGCTGTCTGTAGAGGAGCAGTAATGTGTAGTAGCAATTACACTGGCCAGCTGAAGGGATTTGCTGTTCAAAACAAAGAATTTAAATTTCCAATTGAAACAGAAAGCTGATGATAACTGTTAAACTTCCCTTCCCCGGAGGAGCAAAATGGAGTTAAAACCGCTGTAAACCAAGTGAGCCTCTGTTCAAGAAATTTAGGGACGCATTTTCTAATAGATGCAGTAATTCTAATGCTGTCACTTCTCACCTGCCTCTTTCAGGAAAGCCAGTTGTGTTTGCTTGGATTTGCATGCAATTTGCATATTGGACACTCAACCCCAGATTGATGCCTCTTTCCTTCCCTGTTCATGGTTGTTAAACAAGAATACTCAGGGTCTTGGCATGCAAAACCTTTACTCAAGAGAAGGCTGTTCTCTATCACTGGTCCTTTCCAGCTGAGGTTCAAGGCACTGCTGGACACTTCAGATATCTTTAAGAGTCCCAAAAGATGCTCAATGCAGGGTGTGTCCTGGGCCAGTCAGCTATGAAAGAAACTTACTGGACAACAGAAGACATTTGAATTTTGACCAGTATGTGACATTAGTGAGTTAGTGCTGTCTTTGATGGACGGAATAATAGCAGCATTGTTATGCAGGAATTACATTGTTTTCTAGAGCTGCTTTTTGAAGTAGCTGGGAAATAAAATGTCATGATGGGTGCAATTTTCATAAAATATAAGTACTCTAGAATATCAAGCCAGAAAGAGATAAAAAAGGATAAGATACGTGCAGCCAAATGTTTATAAGGTTGAAATTGATCCATGAAATCAATGCTCCTTATAATATTCTCTTACTTTTCCTTATGTGAAAATCTGTCCAGTAAAATTTGTTGAGTGCTTTGAGTTTTTCTGTTATAATCAGAACACCCAGCTGCATGCATGTGGAAGTTGACCTCCTATTCGGTGTAACAACCTAGGAATCTGGCAGGTGATAGGACGTGGGCAGCAAGAGCGGTATCCCTCTTAGGGAATAACTACAAAGTATCAAGGCATGAAAAAGGATAAGGAGTCAGTCAGGCCTGCTTATACAGGCTTGTAACCCCAGCTACTGGGAGGTTGAGATAATAGAATCACAAATTCAAGGCTAGAGTAGGTTAAGAGTGACTTCCAAACCTGGCAATAGCCTGGGTAATAGAATGAGATTCCCATCTCAAAAATAATAATAATAATAATAATAATAATAATTGCAGTAGCTGTGGTAACAAGGTTTGTTCAAGATCAACCTAAGTCAAAACTTCAACTTTGCTGAGGAGATTTTGGAAGTTGATGACTGAAGGAGGTGGGAAACTCGTTTTCCTTTCTGAATGTGACACCTGTGGATAGTATCATACTCATTCACATACAGGCAACACTAGCTAGCTTTAGGGATTATAAAGAAGAGAAAGAGGAAGAAGAGATAAAGTTAGAAGGAAATGTGTTGGAGGGGGTCCAGGAGAAGCTGAACGAGAGGAGGCATAGCATGAATTTGACCAGAATAGTGTATTTATGTTTATGTGTTTGTGTGTGTATGTGTATATGCATTTGTATATAATAATATGCATATTATATATAATACTGTAGTGGCTATTCCTGGTTGTCATCTTGACTATATCTGGAATGAACTACAATCCAGAATTGGAAGGCTCACCAGTGACCCTAACCTGGAGGCTGGGAGATAGAAGTTTCTGACCTGGATCTTGGAATGGAGATCTTGAAGCATAGTGGATATGAATTCCAGAAGATTAAGACAGGGAGATCTCCGAGTCCAAGGTCATCTGGGATTAAAGGTGTGAAGGCACACACCGTTAATCTGGGCTACACCTTCTGCTGGAGACCTACATAAGGACATTGGAAGAAGGAAGACTCTCTGTCTCCTTCGCCTGCTTGCCTTTTGGGACTGAGCAACTGCTAGATACCAGTACTTCCATTCACAGCTGCTGCTGACCATTGCTGGGAGTTGGACTGCAGACTGTAAGTCATCAACAAATTTCTTTACTATATATAGAGACTACCCATAAGTTCTGTGACTCTAGGGAACCCTGACTAATACAAATATATATTTTTGTATTATATATTTGTAATATATAAAATGGTCATGATATATAGTAACATATTATTTTTCTCCAAATGCTTCTCAATGCTATATCTATCCCTGGCAGAGTCTGATGTATACATAAAATGCTGTCTGCAGCTTCTGGTCCAAAAGAAGAGTATGAGCTACACTTGGTCATTTCTGCCTCTCTGTGTTGTATGTTCTATAGACAGGGTTCTTCTGGGGTGTGGGTTTGAACACAGTCATTCTGACATCTGAGCGTCCTCTGTTGACTATCCCACTAGTCATTAACCCTGTCTTTCACATGCTGCTTAGCTTTCAATTTTGTTTTTTGTTTGTTTTCTTTTTTTTTTTTAACAACATAGATCATACTACATATAACTGACTTTATGTTCATTGAAATAAGTTTTGGATTTCTTTTCATCTCTAGTTTTATTAATTGGAGTCACATCTCTATTCTTTTGGGGGGACTTTTAAATACTCCACTTAAAATCATAGAGAAGGGTTGTTTATAACATACAGTTTGGTTGTTTATTGTTCTGGTTGGTGTTATTATTAATTCTTTCTACCCCTGTGTCCTGTGGCTCCTTTGTTAATCTACTTTTCTTCTAAAGTATTCCTTTCTGGGGGTTTGGGGTTGCCTGTTTACATTCTTTCTGCTGGCCCTCAGGGCTTCAGTCCTTTTCAAGTCCTTTTCCCTCACCCAATACCAGACCAGTTCCCACCACCACCACCATCCACTTTCCCTCCCAAGTCCCTCCCTCCCTCTCCACTTGTGAATGCTTTCTTCTCTTTCCCAAGTGGGCACTTCAGCTTGTTGAGCCTTTTGAATTCTGAGGACTGTATCTTGTGTATTCTGTTGTTTTTTTGTTTGTTTGTTTGATTTTGTTTTGGTTTGTTTGTTTGATTTTGTTTTGTTTTGTTTTGTTTTGGCTAATATCCACTTATTAGTGAGTACATACCATGCATGTCCTTTTGGATCTGAGTTATCTCACTCAGGATATTTTCTAGTTCTATCCATTTGCTTGCAAAAATCAGGGTATCCTCATTCTTAATAGCTGAGTAGTATTCCATTGTGTAAATAAATCATAGATTCTGTATCCATTCATCTGCCATGGAACATCTAGGTTGTTTCCAGATTAGGGGTGGGGACATCCATGTGGATATGTGGTGGGGTGGGGGAGAAGGGTGGATGTGGAGCAGTTAGAGGGTGGATGGAGGAGGCAGGGAATGGAATATGGAGTGTAAAAAATGAATTCCAAATAAAATTAAATTTAAAAAGTATTCCTTCCTGTACTCTTGAATATTGAACCATGTTTCTTCTTCTTCTCTGTATAGTATACATTTAAGTAATTTTTATCCTTCTGGTTTGATAAATGAATTGTTCCAGGTTGCATTTAATTAAGTTCACAGAATCAAGAGAATACAATAAAATTAACCATTTGTACCCTATCATACTGCTCCCCTGGCCATTTCTTTTAGCAGCTTATGTGCCTAAAGGATGAACAAAAGTGAAGAGATAGGTGTTATAAAGACTGTGATGCTAAAAAAGGAGAGAAATCAGGGTACAGCATTCTTGGTCATCTTGTAGAATATATCAATGGACACATGTATTCTGACATCATAAATTATCCTTACTAGCCATAAACCCAGTTTAAAAAGAGTCTCTAATGTTTGAGCAACAAAAATTGGTGGTATGTAACATCAAACACAGGATTAAACTTGGTGATTTCATGAAAACGTACGACTGCACTATGACTCATACTTTATAATCCCTGAAACTGGATAGAGGCATATTTTTTTTATGTTTATAGCCACACAGCTAGTGTTCACATAAAAGGCAGAGGAGTTCTCAAACTCTTGACAGTGAATACTGAAACTCACTTGGGTTTCAGTCCAAGAAATTCAACCTGGGTTCTGAAGAAAGACAGCCAACAAGAATGCCAGGGAAATGTCTTGTATCAGGTGGCATAGTAGTGGTTCCCACAAATTGGACACATCATTCTGCAAAAGCAAGTAGTGGTTAATTCCAGCTTGGCTAGACTCCAGATAACCTTCCTTCATAAATGCCACAGAAACTATGTGTGCCATCAGTGCAAACATGGGGAGTATTGACTCTGGAAAAACTAATTGTTCTTCATGCTGCTGGCTGTCCAGAGAGAGCTCTTTCTACCCCTTCTCTTAGAGACATGGCTGTGGTGCCAGAGGATTGGCTAGGCCATACTCCTCAGATAGGGAAAGGGAGAGGGCATGGTTCTTAGTGCTCTGGCCAAATAAAGTAAGTTAGGGATGCTTTGGAAACTGGTCTTAACAGGGTCTGGGACAAATGATAGACATTCCTCCCTCATATATCAAGAATGTAGAATCTCTATACAATGTATAAATAGCATTAAAGGATTTCTTCCAGGAAGCCCACTTCTGCCATCGTTCAACCTCACTATGTTTCACCTTCATTACTGTCATACCATGTTATACAATGAATTTCCCAGTTCCCCAAAATCACAATAAAAGAAGAAAGTGGTGTCTGCCCCTGTTATACTAAAAGGAAATGCGTACACATACTGGACACTTTCCTCTGGACTCACTTGTTTGAACTGGGTGACATCATCACTGCTTGCTTTAAGGGAGACAAGAAAATGGCCATTTTCACAGGAGAAAAGATGTTTGTGATGGGATGCAGCCAGGTGGAGCAAACAGTAGGCTGGGAGCCTGTACAGATAGCTATAGCATCTCGGGAAGCATCACTATGAAAGTCACTAGGATAAGAATTTAAAGGGCTAATGATGGTGTTCTTCAAGCATGAGTTTAAATTACCCCTCTTATAAAGAAAATCGCCTAAGGTCACACAGTGAAAGGCAGTGGAGGGAAACCTGGGGACCAGTCCAGGAAGGCCAATTGTTGGGAGTCTAGTTTTAACTCTGTGAAAGATGCACTGCTTTCTTTTGTTCTCTCTCCAGTGATGCTGAGGTTCACCGGAGTGGGACTGATAGCACTTTATGGAAAACAGTTGACCTTCACTAGCTGTGATTTGTGTGCAATTCCTCTTCTTCCTCCTCTTCCTCCTCATTCTTCTTCTTCTCCATCTCCTTCTCCTTCTTCCCTGAGATAGAGAGTATAGCTCACACTGGTTCTCATGATATAGCCCGTGCTGGCCTTAAAGTCACAGTAATCCTCCTACTTGGCCTCCTAAGTACTAGGTCTAGAGGCATGAGCCATTACACCTAGCTGTTATGTTATCTTTCCTGTACCAGGTTACATGTGATGTGTTCAATGAAGTAAATATCACCATAGGGAAAAGATGAGAAGTTAGAGCCCAGCTTCTGTGTGGACCTCTATTCTAGAGCAAGTGATCTGATGGAGAAGAAGAAATGAAGATTATCATTGGATGTCTGATATTTAACAGGACTATAAATGTGGACCCCCGCAAAAGTATTGTTGGAAGAAACCTAACAACATACACAAGTTTGTGCTTAGTGTTAGAACTTGATCCTCTCAAAGCACAATAATAGCTCTGTCTACCAATATTTGTATAGTAGAATAACCTTGAACCTCAGAGTCTAACACAGCTTACAAGTTACTGTCAGTCCTTACAAGTATAGGTCATAGAAGCTATTCCCTTAGCCTGTGAGTCTGCAAAGGGTTGTGAGAGCAAAGGAAAGAGAAAATGTGGGACTCCAAACTGTTTAGACCTGTTTGGAAAGCACCAGCATTTCTCTGTCACCAGAGGGTTAAGAAAGCCAGCTTGAATGCTGCCACAATGTTGGGGTATCTTCTCTCCGAATAGAAGATCTGTAATTTCAGCTTGCCTCTGACTGCCTGGCTCCTCAATGAAGCCTGTGGCTGCCTGTAGGACTTGTAAGCAGATCCAGGGCTCACTTGGCAGTAATGCTCTTTCCAAAAGCATTGTGTTTTAATAAGTCACTTTTCTCTCCTCTGGCGAAGTTCACATGAATTAGACTGCAAGGCACTTTATGCAAAAACGGCTGACCTTCCCTGGCTCTGATTTGCATTGTCATCGATGCTTTGTCCTTCTAAAGTGCCTTCATTTTGCATAATGTTATAATGTTATTCAGCCTTGGCAGTTAGCACTATTTCATTTCTCCAATTATAACCATTTTAGGCAAAGCTATAGATAACCTTCAGAAACCCATGCCTGCGTGATCTTTCATTCACAAGGAGGAAGCAATGAAACTGGGCTTTATCTAAAAAAAAAAAAGGATAAAACTGAAAAGCTCATTTGGAGTGGAAATTTAAACTTCAAGAATAAATTTTTTCTTTCCCTTCATGGGGATTAAGAAAGTGATGTATACACCCCCATGAAAATCTATGCATCATTGGATAGTTACCATAGCAAAGCTTATGATTAAAGCAGGACATAATCCATAGCCACTGAGGTATATCTGCAAGGCTATCTCAATGGCCCATGTATCTTTCAGCTGCTGCTATGGGTCCTATCCACTGCAAGAATGCCTTTTTCATGCTGAAGAGCAAAACAAGTTAGCGGGTAATAACAATACATACTTATCTGTTTCTTGTGTTACCTGAAATAAAATTCTGGTTTCTTTTTTCTTCAATTAAGGTCAGTTGTAGAAAAAAATAGAGACATACATTTTAAGAGGTAGAAAAGGAGAAAGGGTGAAGAGACAACCCCAAATTAAATGTCAACAATCTCATACTTTGCTAATACAATTTGGATGTGCTAAGTAATAAAAGGAAACGTTGACTTTTTACAGTATATATTCAAATCCCTACTATTCTCCAAACACTGATTCAGGCATTAATCAAGACAGATTGGATTCTGGGGAGGATATTTTGATGGAATAAGAAAACAATCAGTGAATTACAGCAAATCAGAAAAGCTTGAAGTTATGAAGCAGAATCATTTAAACTTTGATGCACAAGTCTCTGTTTCTCTATTTTAACTCTTCTTCGTGTCAATTTAAAGATATAAATACTCAATTTTGAGTAACTGAGAAAAATGCTATATTTATTCGACGTTGTTTGGTAGAAAAGTGGATCTAAGCAATTCCCAAGTCGTTTATTGAAAGTTAATGTCATATTGGAATTGCTGTTCTTCGGTTGAGCCCCATCTTACATCTGCTCTCCTCTAAGCATGCGGGACCATGGATTATAGGACCTGTGGACCAATGCAAATAAACCAGCCCCTAGGTCTGATGTTGAGTATATAATGGTCATCATCTCTTCCAGTCTCCATACTTTTGCTTTCCCCATGACTTCTCAATGGCCTGGTTGCATATACCCATAAATAAGAAATACTTATCTAGACATTTCTCCATTCAGTTGAATTACATGCTTCTACCATTCTGAGCCCCACCAATGTCTCAATTCTTACTTTCCCAGACTCTGAAGTCTGCTCCCTCCCCTAGCTCTACCCATGGCCCATCCTACCTAACTGTGTTATAACCTATAGAACTTCAATGCTACCAATCAAACCTTTTCTCTAAGCAGTCTCATCCTCTTAAGCTAGTCTGAAATCCCATCTTTAGCTGGTAGTCAGTATGTATCATGGTATCCTTCACAAAATCTCCACAGGACTGTGGGGAGTCCTAGGCCTCATGTGGCCACCCATCATAGCCAGCACACATTTTGACCCCTCTCCGGGTGAGAGATGAGGTTATATCCCAGCTGCATTCCTCTCCCATCTCCAAGTTCCATCTCATTCCATTGTGGGGAGTGACCTGCTCTCAATGCAGAAATCTTCCTACGGGAATCCAGCCTCCTCCCACCATCATCTTCAGTGCACAACACTGGCTGACCTGATATAGGGAGGCAGGAACATTGAACTCAATTGGTAAGTATTTGTAAGGACAGATCTTTCTGTCCTTCAGTGTCTGGACTGTCACTCTCCAAAGACTAGCACAACAATATTTGCCCCATTTTTTTTTTCAGATAAGAAGAAAGAAAAAAAATCAACAGGATCAGAAATAAAATTGAGGGTTTATCAGTCTCACCTCATCAGGCACACTGTGTTTTGGAAACTCCCAGTCTAAACCATGTTTTTCCCCTTTGACAGGTATTGGTCTATTCCTGCAAATAAGATATCCTTTCAAATTATCATTTCCTTGGGCTATATCTTTCTTTTCCTTTTGCTTTTCCCTTTCCTTTTCATTTTCCTTTTCAGTGTGTGTGTGTGATATTGCTTCAATCTCAAAATGAAGCAACAATTTTTGATATATTAACTCCACACATCATTCTTTTTGGTACAGGTTTCTGAGTACTTCATAGTCTGACCTTAAAGAAGTGCTGGTTCCTCTAGTAAGTGAACATTCCCAAGAGTGTTTTCTTTCAAATTTCTCTTCAAATCACATTTTCCTCTGATTCCTTTTTTCATCCTTTTTAACTCATTCTTTGTGCATTTCATATCATGTACCCCCCCCAATCCCACTCATTTCCCAATTCTTTGACTGCCCTATACTCTTGTAACCTTCCCACCAAAAGATTAAAAAAAAAAAAACCACCCTTTGTGGAAGCTGCAGTGGGTCATGGTATGTCACATAGTATGCCCTTTTGTCCAAACAAGTCATGTGCAAATGTTCACTGCAGTGAGTCCTCAGTCTGGTTCAAGGCCTCTGACATCTGCAACACCATCAATACTTGACCCTCCCCCAAGACTCCTCTTAGACATCCTTCTGTTTCCCTGAGTCTTGGAGATCTAGGAGCTCTTAGGTGGGGTCGATATTGGGATGGGCCAGCTCAAAGTGCTACATGTGGGCTTAGGTGACAGCTGAGTTGGTCAACCTGCCAGCTCTCCTGTGCTGCCCCAGAGAAGGGCAGGGCCAGCTCTCTCATGCAGATCAGGCAAGGGGTGGGGCCATCTCTCCTGAGTGTGGTGGTTGGTGAGGGGCCAAGACAGCTCAGCATAGTGCTCAGATATCAGCCTGGCTTCAGGTGACTGCACAGACCAGGAACATCTGCTGGGACCTTGGTGGAAACAAGGGCCTCTGTTTTCAACACAGACTCTGACTGTGGTAAGACCATTGATCCAGACACACTCCCAGACAGCAGCATGAGCCCAGATGTCACCATGGCCTAGGGTAGCAGTGCAGGGCACTCAGGTTAGTATGGCCATGGAAGCAAGCATAGTCCTCAGATATCCATATGATCTCAGGAAGTAGCCCATACCATGGACATCCACAAGGCCTTTGGTGATAACTCAAGAAATGGACCTAGACACAGACCACAGTTGCAGCTGGACTACTGACCAAGACATGACCCTCAGTGGCAGCCTCAGCTAGGATGTCACCATGATCTCAGATGGCAATACAGACCCCTCATATTGGCTCTCAGTATCAGCATGGTCCACAGACAACAACATGGTCTCAGTTAGCAGGCTAGAGCACTGATAGCAGAATGGCCTTTGGTAGCAATATGAGTCCACACATCAACCCAGACACTAGCTGCAGTAGGGACACAGACCTAGACACGGCCCTGGTGGCAGCCCAGGCTTGAACATCACTTGGGTAATTTCACAGGCTCCTCATATCTGCTTTTTTTCTTGCCACTGTAATGTCTCCAGTTCTACTTCTCCAAAGTGCATGAAGTACTTGGCTTAGCTTTCTCTCTCATATCCCTGCCATATTCTCCATCTTTTCTATCTCTCCGTCATGTATTGGCCCATTGCTCATCATAGGGGCATCCTTTGTGGGGCTGGGGCAGGTGCTCAGGCGTCTTCCAGTCACTGCAGGCAGTGGAGCCATGGCAGGCCTTCTCTAATACATTTCTATGATAGGAGGAGGGGATGTTCATTCATCAATCATCACTATCTAGATTCCTATATATTTTACATTCTTCATCTCCATGAGATGTTGTCTTCCTCTCTACATTGTTCCATCTTCTTCACTATACTAGGACCTCACATGTAGTTCAGGGTTTTCCACACTTGCCTAATTCCTTAATAACAACTCTGAGAGTTAATTATGTATAAAGAAATGCCTAGACGATAACCTTTGGCTCGTTTTCTAACTAGCTCATAACTTTGATAACTTATTAACGCTAGTCAATATCTGGCACATAGCTAGGCACCTCTCTTCATTTTCATTCATCTAACCTCCTCAGAATATCAGGTGTAGTCTCCTGCCTCTAACTCTCCCTCAGAGTTCCAATCTCTCTACTGAAGCTTCTTTCACCGATTACTTCCTGCCTTCTGCTAAGGGGCCATCAGCTTTTATTGACAGCGGATGCTTTTACACAGTACATAGGAGATTCTCTCTATACCTCACATCTTCTTTGTGTCCTGCAATAAGGTCGGGTATGACACAATTCAGAGGACTTGTTCTCCCATCCCCATCTTGGCACCCTAGCAAGCCAGATGTTTCCATACTTAGCCCTTGTGATGGTTTGTATATGCTTGGCCTAGGGAGTGGCACTATTTGGAGGTATGGCCTTGTTGGAGATGTGTAGCCTTGTCAGAGTAGTGTGTCACTGTGGGCGTGGGCTTTGAGATACTCATCCTAGCTGCCTGGAAGCACTAGTCTGCTAGAAGCCTTCAGATAAAGATATAGAACTCTCGGCTCCTCCTGCACCATGCCTGCCTGGATGCTGCCATCCTCCCACCTTGATGATAATGGACTGATCCTCTGAACCCATAAGCCAGCTGCAATTAAATGTTGTCCTTATAAGAGTTGCCTTGGTCATGGTATCTGTTTACAGCAGTAAAATCGTAACTAAGATAGCCCTAAAATTATGGAATCATAATCCGTACCTTTAACACATTCTTCACAGACCTGCCGGAGATGACCTTCATGCTCTATAACCTGTGCTTTCTGTCACTGTGCAGCAGCTAATATCATTTCTGAGTCTAGACTGAACTGCCAAGCCTCTTCACTTATGCCCATCAACCTTTATCAATCTAGGCACATTCTGGATGCAAACTAGTTCTGAACCATGTCCTGAGAACCGCTTTTTCTGAAGCCCATTAAGACACTGTCTCTTTACTTGTGTGACAATTCCTTATCCCTAAGTGTGTTTGACCACCTCAGTGAGTCTCCTTTGATGTGCAAGTCCAGATTATATAAGAATTCCCTCCAGGTGAAGATAAAGTTTTAAGAGATTTCACTTTTCTTGGACTACCTCTTTCCATAAGATAAAACCACCACATGAAAAATGATGCACTCTCGCTCCATTTCTCACTCACTCTTTCTCATACAAGAGATAGTCATAGATTGGAAGAAGGGGCTAGTCAATTTCACCTTTGATATTTTTCTTTTCTTTCTTTCTCCTTGCCCCTCTACCCTTCACGTTTGACTTCCAGAAGTATGGGTTTTTGTGTGCTCTCCACAGAGTGTGAGAGTTTGTCTCTTTGAGGAGGCATTGTGCAGAAGGTCAATTCGAGGCTGAAATATTTTTAATAAGACCTGGAGGTGACATATCTGGTGTCATATCATGGAGTCCCATTTTTTCTTACCAGTAGTGATGACTGTTGCTATTTATGTGTTTCTCTGATGTAAAACGTGACAAGGAGGAAAAAACAATACCTGCTTTCTTTCCACCATCTCTTCTGCAATTTCTGTGATCCTTAAGTGTGGTATGTTTTGGATATGTGTCTGTGGTGACTTGGATTCATAATTCTGCATATTGATTGGTTGTGGTTTTCTATAGTGGTATCCATTTCTTACAAAGAAATGTTTTCATGATGATGAGTGACCACCATATTTATCTGTGAGTATAAGAACAAATGTTTATTATTGGGAATTGTGCTGGTTTAAAAAAAATGAATGATTCTTCACAAATAACCATGACTTCACAAACACTGATTACTTAGCTAGGTTTCCAGTACCAGGTATCATATCCTTATTGTTGCTTAGGTTCTTAAATACAATGCAAGGATCATTGATTATTCCCAAGATATGTATACCATTACTGTACCTATAGGGATAGCATGCCATACTGGTCATTGATGTGGTTCATAGACTCTACAGCTCTTTGGGATTGTGGTTTTCTCTTTGGATGTTTACATGGTATTTTTAGGTATCATGAGTGCTAGGCCTCATAGAGGGGATATTAAGGTCAGTTCCAGCTCAGTGGCCTCTGGGACCTATTTCTGAAGTGCATGGTATCTTTAGCAATAGAGACTTATTTTCCATCTTTGTGATTAACCAAGAACAACAGCAAAAGTGTGTATATGTATGTTTTGGAAGTCTCTTAGACAGGTCTGGCTAACAATTCAAACGTGTCTGGCATTGGAGTTGTACTAAGTAGTCTTTGGCTCTTGGGTGTGAGCTTATTTTGTGATGTCTTCTGTCTAGCCTCCACGTTTTTAGGATGTAAGGGCCATGCTCCTTTTCATTTTTGAACCCCCTGTGAACCCTGCGTTAACTTAACAAGTAGTTTAAGTAAGTGAATGAATGACTGAATTAAAATTTGGTGTTAAATTGTATTGCCCAATGTACATCTTTATAACAAAATTACAAATAGCAAATTAATGAATGGTATAGGCTTGCAGGCTCCACTTAACTGAGTCTTACTCGCTGAATTAACTGAATGTAATCGCATTGTCTACTAACTCATGTAATCTGTACCATACAAGTCTGCTGCCTGTCTACCAGGCCAACCAATGTCAACTATGACCTGAAGCTGTCTCTTAGCTTTAAATACTTTGTTTTCCTTGCCTGATGCACTTGAAGTCTTCCATGGTTGCCTAGACAGGATACACCCTAGCCCTTAGTTTTGACTGACAAATACCATGGTGTCAAAGAGTTAGTGATAATAGTTCTTTAGCACTGGTCTTCCTTACTGCATTTCTTTTCAGCCCTTTTGAGACAGTTCTTTGCTCTGACTTAAACCATAATGTTTAATTCCACCTTGCTCATCACCAGGAAACTGATATAGTCATTTAGAAAACCAGTGATGTCTACAGAAAATGAAAAATGCTTTATTATTTTTTTTCTGAACATTTGGAAACTTCTCTGTGCTGTTTTTAAGACTCTTGTCCCAGGAGACTTCCTGTCAATAATGAGTGTGATATATTTTGTAATACACCCTTACTTCAACTTATTAAAAGTTGCTTTGTTGATATTATTCAGGACTATGCTCGTATTTTGACAAAGGATGAAAACACTGCTATGTATGTGACTTTCCTTTGTGGACCTTAGTTTGATTATCATTAGTACAGGGAAGGATATCACAAGAAATCCCCTAAACATGGCAAGCATGTTCTCATGAGGGTATTGTTTACTAGTACTCAACATAGGGTGTATGTTCTTTGTCTACTAGCTCCTGTCCCACAGATTATTCCTTAGCTTCATTGCTTTCCTGTCAGTCATGTATTATAGTTTATGAAGGTATAGATCATCTGAAAGGTTTTTATTTTTTTTCTGATTTTGATTGGTCTTGTCTGACCTAGACTGGACTCACAGATGCATTTTTCAGTCAGTTGAGAAGCAGACCGACCTGATAACCTTGGTTGAGCTTTCATCTCATATCTGTGAAAAAGGACCATTCCCATAACACCTTGGTGTGACTATTAGCTTTTCTAATCCTTTATCTTTCAACAGACTAATCCACATTTGGACCCATGGATCTGGTAGAAGTCTACTTCCAAACAAACCCAATCATGCAAGAAGAAAACCAGAAACACTCAAAAACTTTCCGAGCCTTGACTTGGGGCACATTTGCTAGAGTACTGAAAAAGTAAAGCAAAAAAAATCCGTGTTCAAAGTTAGAAGGATGGGGCCACAATTTAAAGAGTAAAGGGTATGAATAACAAGAAGTCCCTAATTTGGACATTCAATGCAACGAACCTAAGCCTTCCTCTGTTGTTTGCTAACAATATATGCCTTTTAAGAATAAAGCTAGAAAATTTTTACCCAGCTTAATCATTCCTGAAAATAACGTCATTATCATCACCACCAAAAATACTCTTCATAGAGCATCAAGCACTATAGTAGAACTACATGTAAGTGTTCATATTTAATCCACATAACTGCCTTAGAAAATAGTATTTGTCAAATTTTGTGCCTTAATTCCAAAACCTATTGGCATAATGTAAGACTTTTCTACTCAATGTGTAAAACCATATTTGAAATTATATCTCCTGCAATATCACATATCACGATGATAGCCTCTTGTCACGTAGTGCTCTTGTCTCTCAGTAAAAATTCTTTGTTGAAGAGTTTATATACCAAATCCCTTCACGTAGCACAAATTATTTGGATGGCCAAAGGGAATGTGAATGAACAAGTATGTGTGAAATTGAGAGGTTCAATGAAGAGAATAACTCAGGGACCATTTCTCAGTAATGGCTCACAAGTCATCTTGTGCCAAGTCCTCAGGCCTTTTGAATCTCAATGTCTCCTCTCAAATTGTTGCTAGGCAACAACAATAGGATCTGTGTCTGGACATATCTCTCAGTCCTGGGCCTAGCTTTCCGTCCCTGTTTTCATCAAGGTGCTAGATCCAGAAAGGAAAGCTCTGTATGCAATCATGGCTCAAAGCCAACCATATGTAATACTAGGTTAGAAAGAGGAAGGACACAGTATGTAAGAAATGCCTGGTACTTAATAAAAGCATGACTTAGTGTATATTCAATACATCCTCTAGCAGAATCCTTGAAATAAAAAACTATTCATTACACACAATGAAAAAATTAACCATCTACTAAACAAGTCTCAGAAGTGACCAAGACAGCTTCCCAAAGAGTCTTTACAGCTCTGTGATCATACCAAAATGATATGTTATATAGCATAGTAGTTTATGTTACTTTCTTTTGTCTGATCAACTCAATTATATGTTCCAAGTCCCCCAGGAGTGTCCCAGATGACAATCTAAGCCAATATTAACAAATATTTCCCATTAACGTGGAGATGGCAAGTATTTTAGGGTGTTTCAGTTGTATGGTCTATGTTGCAACTCTGCCATTTTTGCACAGATACAACATAAGAAAATACATAAATGAATTGCTGGGCTTTTTTTTTTCATAAAACTTTATTTTTATGAGAGTTAGGGCTTGCAATTTCTGACAACAGATCTGCCTTTCCAGAAAGTCTCTGAACCTTTGAGGTGCCTTTCTTCGGAGAAGTTTTGTTTCTGAGCAGTAAGGTACAAGGGAACCTGACAGGGAAATTCAATCCTTCCTTCTCCTTAAGCCTCTGCGGCTGCAATATGTCCAGCTTGGCCTAGAATTGGTGCTAGCCAGTAGACTTGACATAAAATAAATGACTTCTATAGGCAAAGCTGACTCCCCCAGAGGTACTGGCTCCCCAGGAGAATCCATTTGCCCTGGGAGGAAAGCTCAATGCTTTCTACTGCCTCTACCAGAGTATATCTAAAGTTCTTAGTGATCTAAAAGAAAGAAAAATCAGTAACTTGGACTAAAATACTTGAAAAACAGTAGACCCACTGCAGGAAGTCATAAGGTTCTCGCCATGCTGCCGACTCCCTGCCTCAGATGGTTTTAAATGATTGAGGGTGAGTTTTTCCACCCACGAACCAGGGGAATCTGGGGTTTCCCTGAGTGTCTTTTGTGTTTCCATCTCTATTAGAGCCATCAAACTCACTTTTCCAAATCAGACTCTCTAGAGCTTCACAAGAACAAGGCAAATGCTTGCTGCTAACCTCAATTGGACTGAGGTCCATGTGTCGGGCAATGGCTAGGTGGGTCTTAAAAATGGGAAATGTTTTAGGACCTCTGAACCAGAGAGATTATCCAGAGCACAATTCGCAGTGGGACCCTCTGGCTATGATGATTTTTGCTCACAGCTCCTTGCTCTAGAGGAAATGTAACAAATGATGACCCAGAATTCATTAGAGCTCTGCAGAACTTCAGAAAGGGTAAACAGCCTCACCTATACCTCAACTTGGAGAAATGATGTCTTGGCTCAGGCCCATGTTATTTAACAATCTGTAAAGGGAAAATATCATAACTCCACACCCTTTTCCCCGGGCTAAAATATGAATTTGGAATTCTTCCCACATGCCTTTCCAGGGAGGTGACTACAGCTGATGGGAAACCTTCTGCCTGCAGCAACAGGCCTGCCAGCTGAATCATCACATCATAAAACCTGCACAGTAC
>CACVCL010023277.1:0-20393 GCA_902729485.2 Mus minutoides
AAAGGGGATGGTTTAGTAACCTTCACATCTCCTTATTGCTCAATACATTTGCATTTCTCAGCCAGTTATTAAGTCAGCTTAACAATGAAATTGCCATTTCTCTTTATGTGGAGGATTTAATTAATAGAAAGGGTTACATGAACTATGGTGTTTATATCTTCCTTTTCCAGCTCTGTAGTTGTGATTACACATTTGAAAGGGATGGGAGCTCCTTCCCTCTCATTATGTCTTTATACTTTCCCTCTATTTTTTAACAAAGAAAACAACCTCTTCTCAGAGTTCACAAGTGTGTTAAATTTTAATTACCTATGGATCTTGAAATTTTTTTGCTGCTTATGTTATTCCCAACATCAAGAAAATAGGGTTGTGTGCAGTTGGCACCTGACTTCGGAACTTTTAAAAATCTGTTGTCATGGTCATATTCATATGTGTGTGAGAATCATTTCTCTAGTTCTCTACAGAGAAGAAACTTCTATGAACTTTCATCTTAGTCAAAGGCCACTCAGCTATGGTACTTAAAGAAATTGTATAGTGGCAGAGCATTCTCTGCCAAAACAATAATGAAATTTAATTTGGACAATGATTGCAAAGATTGATAGCAATTTTGCTATTTATGACAAGGTCTTATATTCAATTTTCTTATGTTTGCTGTGAAAAGTAAAAAGGAAAAACAAATTTTCCACTGATATTTTCTGTAGGCTGTAGAGAAACTATTATCACATTCCTAAGAATCATATTTTCGCCTCCAAAGGTGTATTTCCATGGTTTGTTTCGTGGCATCACGGCTCCCATATGCGATTCACACTTTGAAAATAAGCATGATACGTTTTCCTCGTGTGCCTTTTTCCTCCTAAAAGTTTTCACCTGCAATTGCATCTTTTAAAGTCATGTTTTCTGTCTTTTATGGTTGCTAAACATAAATGCCAAAGGGAAAGAAAAAAGGGAGAGAGAATAGTGTCTTTATCATAAGGGTATGGAAATTCCGTATTCAGAGAAAGCTCCTGGATTCTCCACTGCATTGCAATTCAGTTCTCTGAAACTCTAGTCTGCAACACCACCACTAGCACAAAATTTCATGTGTCAATGCACAGAGAACATGCCTGGGAAACTAAGTGCCAGTAGATAATAGGTACATGACTTTGATAGATAGGGAAAATTTTCAAACATTGAAATAAACCTTGATATTTGAACCACCCAAACTTTTCTGACCAATACTCCATGTGGAACAAAGTTAATATCTGTTCATGGTTTTTGATCGACAGGAACAGTTAGAGCATCAATCATGTCATCTGATTGCATCCAAGATTTAGATACATCTATTTTCAGTACCTAGAACTGTATTTTTCTCGCAGAAGTCTGAGAAGAAATGGGAAGCAATATGAAGAGAGTAAAAACAGAGAAAGCAAAATGTAAAGGAGAGAGAGAAAAGTACTCATGTAAGGGACCATAAGTTTGTTTTATTTTGGGGAAAACTGAATTATTAAAAATGAATAATTCTAATTGCTCATTAGTTTCCTTCACTACTGACAGGATGATGTTCAACTCCCTCTGCATTACACATACAAATATAAAAATTATAAGACAGGGCTTAAGAACCTCAAATCAAGAGATTAAATTATGAGAAAAATCAGAATAACCTAAAAAATATGTAGGGAGTATGGAAAGAGAAAGTTGACTCTATCTCATTTCCCTAGTTTTTAGTTAAGGTTGATCATCAGCTTCTACATGTGTTTCCTGATAATTTCACAACATGTGCCTGATAGTGTAATTATCTTAGTGGGTTTATTCTTGGTATCAGTGAGTAACGTTCATGTAACAACACAGAATCAGGAAACACTAATGTTATTTTGATTACATAGAAAGCTGGGATAAATACCACAGAAAACAAGTTAAGTACAGGATATGTTAGAAAGCATTGGGACTGTGGCCAATTGGAAAGCAAGCATGCTTTAGAAGCAAAAGGCGGTTTTCAAATCTAGCTGGTAGCAGCTATATAAGAATGGGCAAAGAAGTAGGGTGAGCTGTGTGCGCAACTAATAAAATGCTTATATGCAAACATGATGGCCTGATATCAGATCTCCAACACACATAAAAAGTTAGTTAGGGATGTATAATGCCAGTACTTGGGAGACAAATGTAGGTGGATTCCTGAAGCTCGCTGTCTAATTAAATTACACCGTGTAAAACCCAGATTTAATAAAAAGACTTTAAAAATAAGCTGGAGTGAATATCCAATAGTAACCTCTGAACTCCAAACATGACCACTTCCCCCACATGTATGGAAAGAGAGAGAGAGAGAGAGAGAGAGAGAGAGAGAGAGAGAGAGAGAGAGAGAAACTAAACTCTAATCAAATGAAGTATAAAAGAACAATATATATGTGGAAAAGTGTTCAATATATGTAGACATCAAGGTCTACTGTTTGATAGAACAGCTACTATCAAAAAATATCGATGAGGATGGTGTAAAGAAGAAATACATCCATAATTCTTGTTCAGTTGAAAATGAGCACAATCTCTATTATGAAAATCAGTATGCAAGTTGCTCAATATTAGATATAGGGCTAATCTATAACCCAACTATACCCTTTCTGGTATTCAAATTAAATATTCAAATTAAAAATAAATCAATGAACCACAGAGATATCTAAACATTTTTGCTTAATATGATGCCATTTACAATAGCCTAGTTATGAAACTGAACTTCAAATGGATGTAAAAAGAAACTGTGATATCTTGAAACAACTGTGTTTTTATTCATCCATAAGTATGCATTTAATAATGTCATTTTCAGGAAAATTTGTAAAACTGGTTATCATCATATCGTGTGAATTAAATATTTATAAAAACAAATATTTCATGTTTCTTCTCCCATATAGAAGGTAGGGTTATTTTTTTTTTTTTGAACAATGAAAAGAAACTATTTGGGGGAAAGTAAGTGAACTATAAAGAGGGTGAAGAGTGACAAGAGATGGAAACTGGAGGAACTGTGATTAAAGTATGCATACACACAAATATCTTAAGAATATATGTATGTCATAAGAATGTCATAGAATGTAATTAATAAACACTTTTCATAAAGAATTTGAATTTTGGTTTTCTACACATTCTGCCATTCTGCTTAATTTGTTTTGTCTTACCTGAAAGTTTAAAATCTTGACTTTTTAAAAGTTTTATTAGAGTAATTAATTATTTAATGTTATGCATTTGAAAATTTCAAACCATCACGTATACAGAACACACATAAAGGTGAACTTTTGTCCTTGGTCAGTTCTTTACTAGTATCTGACTAAATAATAATAATAATAATAATAATAATAATAATAATAATAATAATTCAGCTTTATTATTTACTTTTGAAATAACCATTACTATATGTTGAATAATTCTTCAGTGTGTTCTCACATTGATCAAAAGCTGTTGGTTATATCTGTGGGAATCATCTATGCCTCTGAATTAAAGTTGAAATAATAGAAATTAATGAAAGGTTTTTCATGCATGTAGTGGAAATGTAAACAGGATCTACCTTGAGGGCTTTTCCACATGCCAAGTGAGTGAGATGTACCAGCTCTTCCAAGACTCTTGTAGGCTGAAATCGTACTTGCTGTTCTTATGCATCTGATGGAATATTCAATGTATTTCTTCAATGATATGCACACAGAAGTTCCTTTGAAAGCATCGATAGGTTGAATGACAGATGGATCAATAGTTTCATGGCAATGAATATCCATTGAAGGACTTTTCTCACCCTGTTCTCAACTTGTATGACCTATGATTAGAAGCGCCTGATGGAAAAGATTAGATCTTAGTTTAAACCTTTCATAAATTGTGAAAGCTTCATTCTTGAAATAATTATGCTATAAACATTTTGCAATAAATAAAATATGTCCAAATAGCTCCATGAATATTTAAACAGTTAATCCACAAATCCCACCTGGTTCTTTGGGCAGCATCATCTGAAAGCAAGAATAGTTTCTTAGTGACATATATACCATTAGTGCACATTAGTTACACAAGTGCACTGCATTTTGTGGGCCAGAAAAGCAGTTCCTCATATGGTGGGCATCCCAGTGGTTAGATCTTCAATAGTTATAACTGGGTTCTCTTGGAAATTGTCATTCACATAAGTAAAGAAAAGGGGATGAGTCTAGGATGTTATTTTGATCCTGGGATGAGGGATAAATGATTAATAGGAATAATGTATATTTTTCTCAATCGAGTAGCCTACTAAATAATAAAATGAGTCTAGATATTAAGGAATCATTCCCCCTCTTTGAAGACTAATTTTGTTAACTTTCATTGGGTTTAATTCAGTAATATTTCCATTCAAGTTAGAGGGAAAACAACAAAGATAGAAAGAAAAACAACTCCATGGTTAAAAGCTGGTCACATTTTAAATATAAAATATTTTCATCTCAACCCCCAATGGGCTCAGGAGCTGAATGTTCATTCTACAATCATGAAACCAGATAGGAGGCAGAACCTACTTGGAGGAAGTAGATCAAAGGAAGACTTTTGAGAGTTATGTCCTGGCCCCTGGATCTGGTACCATCTCTGTTTAACATCTGGTCTAACACTAAAGCTACATTCTATAACTATGAAACAAAATAGATATATTTTATATTTTTTTACATAAACTGTAGTTATAGTGAGACAAAAAAAACAATAGAACTAATAACTATACACATTTTTTCCTTACACTGTCATTGCGATAAAAGAATATTGTAACCACATGAAGAAACAAATATTCCAATTTTTTAAAAATATATTTTACTCTCTACTGTGGAACTGTCTATAGGGAAGAAAAATATAAAAAGGGACACATTCGTGGTGGAAATAAGAAAGTATAAAACACTTTGATTTTTTTTTTTCCTGAGAATACTTGATAAGAAATTTGAACTCCAAAAAATACAAAGAAAATAATTGTGAAATAGATTCTCTTTGGAAGAAAAAAGAAAGAACATGGAGAGTTACACACACACACACACACACACACACACACACACACACACACACACACACGACTGAGTGGCTGGAGATTAATATGCTGGAAAAAAGTGTGCTTTAGAGAAGAGCAACAGGCAAAGAACACCATAGAACGAAACAGCACTGCATGCATGGTTTAGATTCAGAGAGAAGCCAGCATGCCTTGGTGTACTGAATTCTTAAAATATTTCTTCTACAGACCAGTGTTTATTATTTTTCCAAAAGAAAGACATTGGTTTCTATACCTTTAATGGTTTGTATCCCTTTTCTTTTTGTACAAAAGACTACAAAGACTAGCCTAGCATTCATGTGCCAAGGAAACATTATATTGTGGCAGGATTTACTATTTATGATACATATGTAAACATTAATTTTCTTATTAAATAGCTTAGAACTTATTAAAGTCTTCTTCCTATTGTATATTTTAAAGCTCATGGTAAGATATGTTTCTCTTTTTCAGTTTTTATTAGTTTTGTTATGTATATAATATATTCTTTCTTTTTTGAAAGTTTTTTTTATTAGATGTTTTCTTCATTTACATTTCAAATGCTATCCCCTTTCCTAGTTTCCTTTCCAAAAATCCCCTTTACCCTCCCTCCTCATCCTGCTCCCCAGCCCACCCACTCCCACTTCCTGGCCCTGGCATTTCCCTCTACTGGGGCCTAGAATCTTCTCAAGACCAAGGGCCTCTCTTCACACTGATGGCCTGCTCAGCCATCCTCTGCTACATATGCTGCTAGAGACATGAGCTCTGGGGGTACTGGTTAGTTCATATTGTTGTTCCTCCTATAGGGCTGCAGACCCCTTCAGCTCCTTGGGTACTTTCTCTAGCTCCTTCACTGGGGACCCGGTGTTCCATCCAAAAGATGACTGTGAGCATCCACTTATTTAATTGCCAGCAGTGGCATGGCCTCACAGGAGATAGCTATATCAGGGTTCTGTCAGCAAAATCTTTTTGGTATGCAATATTGTCTGGTTTTGGTGGTAGTTCAGGATCTGCAGTTCTGTATGGGTCAGTATCCACAGGTCTGATGAAGGTTGTCAGAGAAGTGTTGGGAGAATGGAGGTCCACTGGAGATAGCAGACTAGTCAGGGCAGCTTGAGCATGGGAAATGGGTACAGCAAGGATAGCAGACAGCTCAGGGTAGTTGGGTTTCCCCAGAGGACTCAGTGATCAGGCAAGATGGGTGGGGTAAGAGACACTAACTGGCATGGTTAAGGATCTTCAGGTATGATGAAGGTGGGCAGAGAGATAGAGGGAGATTCAGTTCTTTACTTTATAATGCAACACTTAAATTGAAGAAAATAAAATTAAGACTCATTTTGTTCTATCATAAATTTTCATAAAAATACATGTAAATATATCTATTGATATATCTTATTAACATATATTTTTCTATAGTTCATGAGCTTAAAATTGTGTCACAGAGAAATAAAGAAAAGAAAGCTGCATGGCTGATGTTCACGATGCCTTTCCAGAGCATACCCTCAATGAACCAATAGCTAGCTCCTCCTATGCCTTGCCTCTTAAAACTCATACAATCACTTGAATAGAATTTCTTGGGAAGAATCTTTTAACCCCAGAGTTTTGGGGGAGTCTAGACTATGAGGGATGGGCATGGAATGAAGCCCAGAATTTACCTTATTTGCTGTGCTTATGATAACTGCATAGCACCAGACAGGTGAAGAACACTCACAATACACTCAGTCTTTAACATCAGATGGTGCACTGTTTACCTGTACATGCTTTCTTAGGAATCATTGTGTATGTCACATATATTTTATAGTACAGTGTCTGGAACACAGATATGCCATTTGAAATGTGCAATGCTGTTATTGTGTTAGTGGTAGAAACAAGTTATATAAAACTGATTAATTTTTGCCTCTTGAGCCCTCCTGATTATATGAACAGCATAACAACACGCCCTCCTCCATCCACAGTGGCAGGTAACTACTCAATAAGAATGCAGTGCTTTAAAAGATTCATACTCACAATATTATTTACATCCATCTCCTTTTAACTAGCCTCATGATTAGTTAGTTTCTCTGGCATAGCAGTCTTGCTAGAAGAATGACAGAAGATTATAAGACACATACATTAATAAAATGTAACTCTAAACTTCTGATTACAGCATCATTTAGAAATGCAAAACAATTTTGGGCGGCTTATCAGGTATCTTGCTTTATCTCTGACCCATGGTTTTCATAAGGCAGTTATAATAATAATAACTTATTATTATTATTTCTGCTTTTTAATAAAGCATATAGCATGGAAAATTTATTCATCCAAGCATGTACAAATATTCATTCATTCCTAACTACAGTAGAAACATCAACTTGGACAACCTAGAGCATTAAAATCCAGCTCTCCTACTCTCTTTGGGAGGTAGAAATAATAATCAAAGGAATCAAAAGGTGGTAGAACAGGTATAATGCTAATATCAAAATAAATTGAACCTAGAAACAATGATGCTATCAAAATATAAAATCAGGCACTGAATATATGTCTATGAGTGGTAGAATATCCCCATTTCAATACTTGTAGAATAAATATTATCTTCATATGTTTCACTGAATAGATGTTAGTTTATGAATTAACAAATTATATCAGGGTTCATGTTGCAGTTTCATCATGTGTTAAAAAAAACAGTGTGGTGGTCTGAATAAGAATAATCACTAGACACATTTAAGTTTCATGACATCCCATTAATTAATTGTTGGTCTTAGTGCCTGAGTTATTGGTGTTCCATTCAGGAAGTTGTCTCATGTACAAATCCCTCCACAGCTTTTTGTAATAGTCAGAAACTGGAAACAATCCAGATGTCCCTCAACTGAAGAATGAATAAAGGGAATGTGGTTTGTTTACACAATGGAATATTACTCAGCTGTAAACACACACACACACACACACACACACACACACACACACACACACACACACCATACATATTATGAAATGTTCAGCCAAATGGATGGAACTAGAAAATATTATCCTGAGTGAGGTAACATAGACCCAAAAGAACATACATGGTATCTACTAACTTATAAGTGGATATTAGCCATAAATTATAGAATATCTGCACTAAACTCCACAGACCCAAAGAAGTTTAATAACGAGGAGAAATCAAAAGAAGATGCCTGAATCTCACTCAGAACTGGAAATAAAATAGATATTGGGTATAGTGGGTTGCTTTGATACTGCTTGTATTGCAATGCTAAATATTAGCCCCTAAAGCCTGGTGAGACCCAGAGACCAGGGAGTGTGCATGTAATCCTTGGATCTTACCCTCCAAGCTATTTATGATTGGCAAATAAAGATACCTATAGCTTATAACTGTGCAAATTTGAGTTATGTGGGGCAGTACCATGTCTTGGTGTTGGGGGAGATAGAAGAAGTGAAAAGAGGAGCAGATGCCATAGGGTAAGATTCTTAAAATCATGACCTGAGTGATGGCCAATTGGAGTGAAGAGCAGCCCAGATGAAACACAGTAAGTACTAATTCAGGGTTATTGATAGAAGAGTAGATTCTAATAGCATAGGGGGTAGATATCTGCCCAGGTTTAATGCTTATAAAGGCTTGTGTGCCTTTTATCTGGAAATTGAATAATTGAAGACAAGGAAGAAGCCACTGATTGAGATTAAATATATTCCACAATATTGGAGGTAGATGGAGGGAGGGATGTGGGTAGGAGAGATGATGAGGGATCTGGTGTAGGGAAAGCAGGGGAAAGAGGGCTGGGAGAGTGAATAGAATTTCTGTGGGACATCTCTAAGATGTGTGAGATATCTGGGAAGGGGAAAGCTCCAGGGAGCCTATGAGGGTTACTCTAGCTGAGACTCCTAGCAGTGGGGAATATGAAGCCTGAAGCAGCCGCACCTTCTGTAGCCAGGCAGGATGCCCAGTGGTGGGATAAGAACACATACACACACACAAAGCTCAGGAAACCCAGAGGGGACTTCACAGGAACACCAACAGAATCGACTTACTTGGACTCTTGGGGGAGACTGACCCAGGACCCAAAGAACATGTGAGAGCTGGACCGAGGCCTCTTACACATATGTAGCAGATATGCAACTTGGTCTTCATCCAGGTCTTCCAACAACAGGAACAAGAGCTGGTCCAGTCTCAGTTGCCTGCCTGTGGATCTTGTTCACCTAACTGGTCTGCCTTGTCTGGCCTCAGTGGGAGAAGATGTGCCTAGACCTGTAGTAACTTGAGGTTCCAAGGTGCATTGGTACCCAGGGGCTACTCTTTCTCAGAGGTGGTAGAGAGCTGGATATGGGGGAAATACTCAACTAAATTCTGGCAAGCCAAATCCAAGAACATATTAAAGCAATAATCCATCATGATTAAGTAGGCTTCATCCAAGTGATGCAGGGATGGTTCAAATATGGAAATCCATCAACGTAATCCGCTATATAAACAAACTCAAAGAAAAAAAATGAGAATCTCATTAGATGCTGAGAAAGCATTTCACAAAATTCAACACCCGTTCATGATAAAAGTCTTGGAAAGATCGGGAATTCAAGGTCCATATCTAAACATAATAAAAGCAATATACAGCAAACCAGTAGCCAACATCAAACTAAATGGAGAGAAACTGGAAGCAATCTCACTAAAATCAGGGACTAGTCAAGGCTGCCCACTCTATCCCTACTTTTAATATAGTACTTGAAGTTCTGGTCAGAGCAATTAGACAACAAAAGGTAGTCAAAGGGATAAAATTTGGAAAGAAAGAAGTCTTTTTTTTTTCAATTTTTTATTATATATTTTCTTCATTTTCATTTCAAATGCTATCCTGAAAGTCCCCTATACCCTCCCTCCGCCTTGTTCCCCCACCCACCCACTCCCACTTCTTGGCCCTAGCATTCTCCTGTACTGGGGCATACAAAGTTTGCAAGAGCAAGAGGCCTTTCCTCCCATTGATGGCTGAGTAGGACATCTTTGCTACATATGCAACTAGTGACACAGCTCTAAGGGGTACTGGTTAGTTCATACTGTTGTTCCTCCTATAGGGTTGCAAACAGAAACAAATAAAAGTAAAAGTGGGGAAGAACCTTGAACACATGGGCACAGGGAAAATTTTTCTGAACCAAAACACCAATGGCTCATATATTAAGATCAAGAATTTACAAATGTGACCTCATAAAATTGCAAAATTTCGGCAAGGCAAAGGACACTGTCAATTGTTGGGACCTATTTGGCATTGGTTTGGGCTTTGAAGACAAACTTCAGCCTGGCTTGATTTTGAGACCTGTCATTTGCTTGAGAATGACTCAGCACAACCTACCAAACTGAATGAAACTGCCTTTACCTAGCTACTGCTGAAGTATGAATTTCTTATAGGCCCCATGAGATCACCCCATACCATATGTCATCTCACCCTATACCCATATCCCCACCTCCTTGCCTTCTCTATATAAGTAAGTGTCTAGTTTAATAAAATAAGTTCCTGCTTTGACAAGACTCCTGACCTGGTGTGTTTCCTTTGGGCCATCAATACTCACCATCCTGCTCAGCCCCCAGGAAACGCAGCTGGATTGGGTTTTATCCTCTCACCTAGATCTGCCAGCAGAGAGCTGATGATCAATAGGACAAAATGGCAACCAACAGATTAGGGAAAGATCATAACTAAACAAAGAATTCTCAAATGAGGAATATCAAATGGTTGAGAAGCACCTAAAGAAATGTTCAACATCCTTAGTCATCTGGGAAATGTAAATCAAAACAAACCTGAGATTTTACCTCTCACCACTCAAAATGGCTAAGATCAAAAATTCTGGTGACAGCAGATGCTGGCAAGGATGTGGAAAAAGAAAAACACTCCTTCATTGTTGTTGGGATTCCAAGCTGGTAAAACCACTATGGAAATCAGTCTGGTGGTTGCACAGATAATTGGACATAGTATTATCTGAGCACCCAGCTATACCACTACTTTGGGACATATATCCAAAAGATGCTCCAACGTATAACAAGGACACATGCTCCATTATGTTCATAGCAGCCTTATTTTTAATTACCAGAAGCTGGAAATAACCCAGATGTCTCTCAACAGATAAATGGATATAGAAAATGTGGTACACTTTGGACTACTACTCAGCTGTTAAAAACAACGAATTCATAAAATTCGCAGGCAAATGGATGGAACTAGGAAGTATCATCCCAAGTGATGTAACCCAATCATAAAAGAACACACATGGTATGTACTCACTGCTAAGTGGATATTAGCCCAAATGTTTGGAAATTCCAAGATACAATTCAGAGACCACATGAAGCTCAAGAAGAAGGAAGACCAAAGTGTGTATGCTTCAGTACTTCTTAGAAGAGGGAACAAAATACTCATGGGAGCAAATATGGAGACAAAGAAGGAAAGGCCAGCCAGAGACTGCCTCACCTGAAGATCTATCCCATATACAGTCACCAAACACAGACACTATTATGGATACTGACATGAGCCTGACATAGCTGTCTCCAGAGAGGCTCTGCCAGAGCTTGACAAATACTGAGGCAAATGCTAGCAGCCAACCATTAAAATACTATGGGGTCACTAATGGAGGAGTTAGAGAAAGGACTGAAGGAGCTGAAGGGGTTTGTGATCCCATAGGAAGAACAACAATATCAATCAATCAGAACCCCCCCCCCCGCCCTCAGCAGAGCTCCCAGAGACTAAACCACCAACCAAAGTCTACACATGGATGGACCCATGGCTCCAGCTGCATATGTAGCAGAGGATGGCCTTGTTGGACATCAATAGGAGAAGATGCCCTTGATCCCTGTGTAGATTCAATTCCCCATTGTAGGGAATGTGATGGCATGGGGAGGCAGGGGTGGGTGGATGGTTGAGGAAACACACTCTTAGAAGCAGTGTGAGAGGGATGGGAGAAGGGGCTTCTGGAGGTGGGGACGGGAAAAAAGGATAATATTTGAAATGTAATTAAAGAAAATATCTAATAAAAAAGGAAAAAAACCTAATAATGATATCTCATTTTGTTATTTCTCTAAGAAAACAACAAAGCATCTTGATTCTATCCTATTGTTCCCTGTATTTAAAATATATTTTATTATATAATATATAGATTATGGTTTCCTCTCCTTCTGTTTCTCCCAGATGCTCCCTACCTCCTTTCCCATATGGATCCATCCACTTTCTGTTTCTTATTATAAGACAACAGGCTTCTATGGGATAATAATAAATTAAGATAAAACAAAAAACTAACAGATCATATTGGACAAAACAAATAGAAACAGAAGTTAAAGGGCCCAGAAGAAGACACAAAAAAAATAGACCTACTCATTTGCACAGTCAGAAACCCCATAAAAACATTAAACTTAACGTTATATGTTCAAAGGACCTTGTAAGGTGTAATGATAGAAAAATATATAAATAAAAGTAAAAAGTAAAAATAATAACATAAGATTTTAAAATAAGGAAGAGCCCTGAAATGACATTATGAGACCATGAACCTTCAATGCTGCTACGGAGTTCCTTTAATAGTGACCATCTACTGCTGGGCATGCAGCCTACACGTAAAAGCTGTGAGTTTCCATTGTGACTCCATTGGAGGAAACTAAATTTTCACAAATGGTTATCAACTGGAGATGGCATTTGGGTTATAGATGAGGGTATGTGTCTCTTCTTCTTTTCAGCTCTAGAACCCCATCTGGTACAGACTCATACAGACCCTCTACATGATGCTTCAGGCTCTGGAAGGCGTTCCTATGAGATTTTGTTATGTTGATTTGAAGGGCCAGGTTTTCTTGGTCTTTTCCAGTCCCTCTGGCACTTATATTTTTTTCCTTCCACCACTTCTTCAAGAATTACCTAAGCCCTGCGAGGAGGGATTTAATGGAGACATATGTTTTAGAAATGAGTATTTCAAGATTTCTCACTCTCTGCATAATATCTGGCCGTGGGTCTCTATATTTGTTCACATCTGCATCAGGAGGAAGTATCTCTTATGATAGTTGAGCAAAGCTCGGTTCTATGAGCATAGCAGATTGTCCTTAGTAGTCTTGTTATTGCTTTTTTTTAAAATAAAATTGTAACATATGTTTTTACCCTATGGCCTTGAGATATCTAGTATCAGTTTCTTGGTCACCAAAATAATGGTCTTCATCTTGTGGAATAGGCTCTAAGTCAAACAAGATATTTGTTGGTTATTCCCACAAATGTTGCCCCTGAGTTACACTAGTGTATCTTGTAGGCAGGACATTATTATAGAAAAGAGAGTTTGTGGCTTGGTTGGTGTTTACATTCCTCCTTTGTTAGCATGAAGAGTACCAATGACACTAACACATAGGAGTGAAGGCTCTATGTAGGCACTAGCTCTATTTCTCCAGGTTCAAAGAGTTTCATAGATGTTGTTTTTGGCATTGGGGCATTCTCATTAGTTTGTGGAGAACAGCTTATAGTCATAGCAATACCCTAGGTTGTTTCGGCATTCCCATGGTACCACTTTGGACTTTAGATGTTACTATATGATATAACTCAATTCTGGAACTAAAAGCTTAATTTGGTGACAAAAGATATCCAGCTGAAATTCTCATTATTTGGTGATAATGAGAATATATATAGTTTAGGAAGTATTAGGTTCCTATACTACTTTATCAACAGCCTTTAATTTTAGCTGTTTCTATCTAAATTCCCTCTCATGACCTGTAGGAACTTAATAATAAGCTGAGAAGAATGTTAGAGGGGTTAATATTACAGGTGGCAAGGCAGATCACATGGTATATTGATGACATTATTTCTATATGATACTATACTTCCAGGGCTCAGATAAAGTCACTGAAAACGAGGATTCTTTCAAATCACTTAGTAAGAATAACAGATGGGTTTAGTGCAGAGTTCTATCAGACCTTCAAAGAAGACCTAATTCCAATTCTTCTCAAACTATTCAACAAAATAGAAACTGAAGGTACACTACCTAATTCATTCTATGAAGCCACAATTACTCTGATATGTAAACCACATAAAGACACAACAAAGATAGAGAACTTCAGACCAATTTCCTCTATGAATATAGATGCAAAAATACTCATTAAAATTCTTGTTAACTGAATCCAAGAACACATCAAAACGATCATCCATCATGACCAAGTAGGCTTCATCCCAGGAATACAGGGATGTTTTAATATAAGAAAATCTAGCAACGTAATCCATTATATAAACAAACTCAAAGATAAAAACCACATGATCATCTCATTATATGCTGAGAAAGCATTTGACAAAATCCAACACCCATTCATGATAAAAGTCTTGGAAAGATCAGGAATTCAAAGCCCATACCTATACATAATAAAAGCAATCTACAGAAAACCAGTAGCCAACATCAAACTAAATGGAGAGAAGCTCGAAGCAATCCCACTAAAAACAGGGACTAGACAAGGCTGCCCACTTTCTCCCTACCTATTCAATATAGTACTTGAAGTACTGGCCAAAGCAACAGGAAAACAAAGGGACTTCAAGGGGATACAAATTGGAAAGGAAGAAGTCAAAATATTGCTATTTGCAGATGATATTATAGCATATATAAGTGACCTCAAAAACTTCACCAGAGAACTCCTAAACCTGATAAACAGCTTCAGTGCAGTAGCTGGATATAAAATTAACTCAAACAAATCAATGGCCTTTCTCTATACAAAGGAAAAATGGGCAGAGAAAGACATTAAGGAAACAACACCCTTCACAATAGTCACTAACAATATAAAATATCTTGGTGTGACTCTAAGGAAGTGAAAGATCTGTATGATAAGAACTTCAAGTCTCTGAAGAAAGAAATTGAAGATGATCTCAGAAGATGGAAAGATCTCCCATGCTCATGGATTGGCAGGATCAATATAGTAAAAATGGCTATTTTGCCTAAAGAAATCTACAGATTCAATGCAATCCCCATCAAAATTCCAACTCAATTCTTCAATGATTTAGAAAGGACAATTTGCAAGTTCATCTGGAATAACAAAAAACCTAGGATAGCAAAAACTCTTCTCAACAATAAAAGAACATCTGTTGGAATCACCATGCCTGACCTCAAGCTGTACTGCAAAGCAATTGTAATAAAACTGCATGGTACTGGTACAGTGACAGACAGGTAGATCAATGGAATAGTATTGAAGACCCAGAATTGAACCCACACAACTATGGTCACCTGATCTTTGACAAGGGAGCTAAACTATCCAGTGGAAAAAAGACAGCATTTTCTACAAATGGTGCTGGCACAACTGGTGGTTATGTAGAAGATTGGGAATTGATCCATTCTTATCTCCTTGTACTAAGGTCAAGTCTAAGTGGTTCCAGGAACTCCACATAAAACCAGAGACACAGAAACTTATAGAAGAGAAAGTGGGGAAAGCCTCAAAGATATGGGAACTGGGGAAAATTCTTGAATAGAAGAGCAAAGGCTTGTCCTGTAAGACCAAGAATTGACTCATGGGACCTTATAAAGTTGCAAAGCTTCTGTAAGGCAAAAGATACTGTCAATAAGACAAAAGGGCCACAAACAGATTGGGAACGGATCTTTACTACTCTTAAATCAGATAGGGGACTGACATCTAATATATATAAGGAACTCAAGAAGCTGTACTTCAGAAAATCAAATAACCCCATTAAAAAGTGGGGTACAGAGCTAAACAAAGAATTCTCAACTGAGGAATACTGAATGGCTGAGAAGCACCTGAAAAGTGTTCATCATCCTTATTCATCAGGGAAATGCAAATCAAAAGAACCCTGAGATTCCACCCCACAGCAGCAAGAATGGCTAAGATCAAAAATTCAGGTGACAGCATATGCTGGCATGGATGTGGAGAAAGAGGAACATTCCTTCATTGTTAGTGGGACTGCAAAATTGTACAACCACTCTGGAAATCAGTCTGGCGGTTCCTCAGAAAATTGGACATAGTACTACTGGAAGCTCCTGCAATACCTCTCATGGGCATATATCCAGAAGATGTTCCAACTGGTAATAAGGACACATGCTCCACTATGTTCATAGCAACCTTATTCATAATAGCCAGAAGTTGGAAAAAACCAGATGTCCCTCAACAGAGGAATGGATACAGAAAATTTGGTACATTTACACAATGGAGTACTACTCTGCTATTAAAAACAATATATTTATGAAATTCCTAGGCAAATGGATGGATCTGGAGGATATCAACCTGAGTGAGGTAACCCAATCACCAAAGAACTCACATAATATGTACTCACTGATAAGTGGATGTTAGCTCAGAAACCTAGATTACCCAAGATACAATTTGCAAAACACATGAAACTCATGAAGAATGAAGACCAAAGTGTGGACACTTTGCCCCTTCTTAGAATTCGAAAGAAACCACACATTGAAGAAGTCACAGAGATCAAATGTGGAGCTGAGACAAAAGGATGGACCAACCAGCGACTGCTGCAGCTGGGAACCTATCCCATAACCAAACGCAGACATTATTGCATACACCAGCAAGATATTGCGGAAAGGGCCCTGTTATAACTGTCTTGTGTGAGGCTATGCCAGTGCCTGGCAAACACGGAAGTGATACTCACAGTCAGCTATTGGATGGAACACAGGGTTCTCAATGGAGGAGCTAGAGAAAGTACCCAAGGAGCTGAAGGGGTCTCCAAACCTGTAGGTGAAAGAACATTATGAACTAACCAATACCCCCAGAGCTCATGTCTCTAGCTACATATGTAGCAGAAGATGGTCTAGTTGGCCATCATGGGAAGAGAGGCAGCTTGGTCATGCAAACCTTATATCCCCCAGTACAGGGGAACGCCAGGGCTATGATGTGGGAATGGGTGGGTAGGGGAGTCGGTGGGGGATGGGGGAGGATATAGGGGACTTTCTGGATAGCACTTAAAATGTAAATGAAGAAAATATATAATAAAAATTGGAAAGAAAATGAATTTTTACGAAAGAATATGATTCTCTTCCATGCTAACAGTGCATTCATATAAAATTCCACAGACCTGGTGATTCAAATCTCTTTATGTTTTCATTTTACTTACACAGAAAAAAAAAGCTAGTACATTTCATCTTACAGTGACAGAAAAAAAACAACAAAAACAAAAACAAAAACAAAACTTTTACTAAGTAGAAGAGCAAAATGTCATGGTCTTGTTGTTATCTTTCTTCATTGATAATCCACTTTCTTAAACAAACTCAGAAATTATTCTTTCATAATGTTTATCAATTAATTCACAATTTATATATTAAATGAGAAATAGAAAAAAATCTTAATCATTACAACTCTCAGTTTCACAAGTATCCAGCTAAACATTAGATACATGCTTTTGGCTCTTAAATCCATATTTATGGTTATTATATGAATGTTATGTGTAAGCCGGGCAGTGGTGGCACACGCCTTTAATCCCAGCACTTGGGAAGCAGAGGCAGGCGGATTTTTGAGTACAAGGCCAGCCTGGTCTACAGAGTGAGTTCCAGGACAGCCAGGGCTATACAAAGAAACCCTGTCTCAAAATACCAATAAATAAATAAACAAATAAATGAATAAATAAATAAATGTTATGTGTATATAATTTAAAATAGATACTTAATCTGTAAATTGCTTATTCTGCACTTCAGTTTTTTCTTTTCTTATCTCTTTGTGTGTGTGTGTGTGTGTGTGTGTGTGTGTGTGTGTGTGTGTGTGTGTATGGTATGTAGCCAATGTGTATGTACATAGGCGTATGTATGCCCATATATTCAGAAGCTCAGAGTTGACATCTGGAATCATTTACCATGGATTTTTCCATTTTATTCAATGAAGCATTGTAGCTCATTCAAACCTAGAGCTTACTGATTATCTATTCTTGCTTGCAATCATGCTTTACCCTCCATTACTGCCCCCCTCCCACACTTGTTTTTTTTCCAATTCTGTAATTACAGGTGGACCCTCATGCCCTCCCGGAATTTAGTTGGGTTCTGAAGTTCTAGCCCCTATTCCTCACATGCAAATGGCAAGTGTATAACAGCTGGGCCACACCCCAAGCTATGCATGCTTGGACAGTTTGAAGACTATTAATTTCACTTGCAAGTTTGGGGTTTTGAATAATGATAAGCAGGCTTTGGCTATAGTGGGGATCTGAATAACTCACAAAAGGCTCTGTTGTTAAAGGCTTATTCATAGAGTTGTAGCTGGGGTGGAGTAGAAACTTTAAAAGAGAGACCCTGTAGAAGTTCTCAGACCTTTGAGGGTGTGCCCTAGAAAGAAATACTTAACCCTCAGCTGTTTAGTTTTCATCTTCTTTACTTTCTAGACACGAGCTGAGTGGTTTGCTGTACACTCATTCCCAATATCCAAGGCTACTTCATCACAGGCCTGAGCACAGATAGCCAAACACTCATGCATTAAAACCACTAAAACTCGGAACAAAAATAAACATTCCATGTATACACTGATTATCTCGGGTATTTGTTATGGTAACAGAAAGCTGACTCATGGTTTTTTTATGTTTTTTTTTTTTTTTTCTTCCCAGACTTACAAAATACAACTTTGAAAATATTTATAAGGTTGCAAATGAATTGGCTTTCTGAAGTACAGATGGAGAATGTGAACATTCAGCTGAGCATGAGTAAGAATTTGAGTGGAAGAAAGAAGGTGTGAGAGAGGTTGAGAATGTCAGTGGCAGTGGTGCTTACAAGAGAAGCATAAATGAACTCTGGTGAACAGTTTGGAGAGGCATGTCTCAGTGTGTCATAAAAGGTGATCACCTCTCGCAGAGAATCACACTAGGCATACCAGTATAGCACTACAAGAGTATAAGAGGGGTCACTAAAGGACCTTCTGGCATTCTACAATTGTTGGTCATGTATGAGAATAAGAAGCTGGCAAGCCCAGAGCTACATAATGACCAATCTTAGAAACCAGAAGTGCTCTTCTCTATAAAGCAGGAGCATAAGGACATGGTTCATGCTGATGGTAAGCTGGAAAGACAAGGAGTGCATCTTCAGAAGTAGGAAACCAGTCCCTAACAAAGATTAAAGGCTGCGCTTGGGACTGAGACCTGGATGCTCTCCTTTATCAAACCTTTGAAAACACCATGCAAATGATGGAGGGGGATAATGTAATGATCATATTTAGGTGATCCCACTTCTTGGCCCTGGCGTTCCCCTGTACTGGGGCATATACAGTTTTCAAGACCAAGGGGCCTCCCTTCCCAATGATGACCAACTAGGCCATCTTCTGCTACATATGCAGCTAGAGACAGGAGCTCTGGGAGTACTGGTTAGTTCATATTGTTCTTTGACCTATAGGATTGGAGACCCCTTCAGCTCCTTGGGTACTTTCTCTAGCTTCTACATTGGGGGGCTACATGTTCCATCCAATATCTGATTGTGAGCATCCACTTCTGTGTTTGTCAGGCACTGGCATAGCCTCAAACGAGACAGCTATATCAGGGCCCTTTCAGCAAAATCTTGCTGGCATAGGCAATAGTGTCTGCATTTGGTGGCTGATTATGTGATGGATCCCCAGCTGCAACAATCTTTGGTTGATCCATCATTTTGTCTCAGCTCCACACTTGATCTCTGTAATTCCTTCCATGTGTGTTTTGGCCCTAATTCTAAGAAGGGATGAAGTGTCCACACTTTGGTCTTAATTCTTCTTGAGTTTCATGTGTTTTACAAATTGTATCTTGGATATTCTAAGTTTCTGGTCTAATATTGACTTATCAGTGAGTACATGTTATGTGAGTTATTTTGCGATTGAGTTACCTCACTCAGGATGATACCCTCCAGATCCATCCATTTGCTTAAGAATTTCATAAATTCATTGTTTTTAATAGCAGAGTAGTACTCCATTGTGTAAATGTACCACATTTTCTGTATCCATTCCTCTGTTGAGGGACATCTGGGTTCTTTCCAGCTTCTGGCTATTATAAATAAGGCTGCTATGAACATAGTGGAGCATGTGTCCTTATTACCAGTTGGAACATCTTCTGAATATATGCCCATGAGAGGTATTGTGGGATCCTCCAATAGTACTATGTCCAATTTTCTGAGGAACCACCAGACAGATTTCCAGAGTGGTTATACAAGCTTGCAATCCCACCAACAATGGAGGAGTGTTCCTTTCTCCACATCCTGGCCAGCATCTGCTGTCACATGAATTTTTGGTCTTAGCCATTCTGATGGAATCTCAGGGTTGTTTTGATTTGCATTTCCCTGATGATTAAGGATGTTGAACATTTTTTCAGATGCTTCTCAGCCATTCAGTATTCCTCAGTTGAGAATTCTTTGTTTAGCTCTGTGCCCCATTTTTAATTAGATATTTTCTTAATTTACATTTCAAATGCTATCCCTAAAGTTCCCTCTCCCCTCGCCCTCCCTGCTCCCCTGCCCACCCATTCCCACCTCTTTGTCCTGGTGTTCCCCTGTATTGGGGCATATAAAGTTTGCAATACCAAGGGGCCTCTCT
>CACVCL010023280.1:0-20202 GCA_902729485.2 Mus minutoides
AGAGTAAGAGAGAGAGAGTAAGAGGGAGAGTAAGGAAAGTAAAAGTTTAAGAGAGTGAGGAGGGGCCAAACAGCCCCTCTTATATTGGGATTGTTATCCTGCTGTTGCTAGGTAACTGGGAGGAGTCTGGCCTGAAAGTCAGAAGCTTGGGGCATTGTATACATGACTACTAGCCACATGCTTCTCTTGGGGGGGGGGGGGCTGTGGGAGCAATAACTTTGACAGGAGCCAGGGGTCCAAGAGACATGAGCGAACACCTTCCATCCATGTAGGTGAAAATTATCACCACTGGGTACAGCGGGGTTCCACCTTTCAACTGGACTGGAGACCAGCCTGTCTGTGCATAGCCCACTGCCCCACAATACCTGTGTCAGTTATAGGGCACATTCTTGTGATTAGTTGTAGTCCCTTGTCTCGATCTCTCTCGTTTAAAGAGTCTATCCCCTCTCTTTATCCATTTTTTCATATAAATATGTACTAGTGTGTCTTTAATCCTGTTAAGGTTTTTGTTCATCAGATGAAACAGTTGTCCCTAGTGATGTTCTTACACTCCTCCACATCACCGTGATCTTACAGGCTTTCTTTGTTTCTTGAGTACAGCGCTCAGAATGAGAGTAATCTTTGTTTCTGAGTATTCTGGGTAACTCGTCCAAAGCGTTGGAAAGTCTGGCTGCACTTTCCGGGATGTCCTTTCAGGCAATATTACTTCTTCCTACTTTGGCTTGGTGAATCTATCTGATGGAAGATGGTCATGGACAGTAAGAGTGGAGCTGTACAGTGACCAGGAGGTGAAGCATGTTCCTCTGTCTAAATACATTGTGACAAAATTTTTTTTCTGTGTTTGGTACTATCTCAATTACTTCTGTGCATTAAACTAATCCTAGGAAGAGATTGACATTAGCTAGCATGTCCTCACTGTGTAGATAAGAGAGTTCAAGAGGATACAATTATCAGGAGAGATGGAAAACCCACATTGTTTAATATTTTAAAACTTTCCCCCAAATAGGGAAAAATGTCTGTGAGGTTATATGGAAGAAAATTAGCATAAAGTTGAAGTTTGAGGGAAAATTAGCATAAATTAGCATAAAGTCCTCTGATTTTGCTGATCTCTTTGCCTTCAAGCAATTCTATAGAACTGTACTGGAAATCTCTTTTAAAACTTGAAACTTGCAACAAAGTCTTTCTTATTTCATATTTCTCCACAGACCTTGAGGTATACCCTGAATTATCTCTGGGGAGAAATCTTTGTTTTCCTAAATACAACTTTTCATCCATGAAATATACCCAATACCAGTAAACGGTCATGATGATTTTGCCCTTTGTTGTCTCTTTAAGTCATATATCTAAAATTCATTTAAAATTTTAAAATGAATTATTTCTTTCCAAATCAATGGAATATATCCAGTGCCCTTTTTTCCATTAAGAGAAATGCTAGAGGGGTGAGGTGGGAATAGGAGGGGGGAGCACCCTCTTAGAGGCAAAGGGGAAGGAGATTGTGTGAGGGGTGGGGTTCGTGGAAGGGAGACCAGGAAGGGTGATAACATTTGAAATGTAATCAAATAAAATGATTAAATAATAAAAGTTCTTTCACTAAGAAATTGTCACTAAATATAGAATATGTCTATATGTGTTTCTCGTACTATGAAATCCAGAAATTTCTAATATATTACATCATCGTGTACCTCCTTCCTTACAAGAATCAAAATTTGTTCTCATATGGAAGGACTATAAATAACTTGATAAACTCAAAATGTGTAAATTAACGGGCACTGAATTTTATTTCAAAATATATCAAACAGTTCAGAACATACAAGTCTCCAGAGTGCTTTAAAAAGCTCTACATGTACTGCTTCTAAGATGTAGGCATGCATCAGGAATTCTTATGTCCTGGTCATTTTCTGCTTTTATGTCCACTCTTACAAAGTAGGATTAAGGATGCATTTTCTTTAACGCATGTTATAAGAGTACAGTAATGTGATACTAACTCTGCCACTCACATGACATACCTGTGATGGTTTGTATATACTCAGCCCAGGGAATGGCATTATTAAAGGGTGTGGCCCTGCTGGAGTAGTGGTGGCCTTGTCACTGTGTGTGTGAGCTTTCAGACCCTCATCCTAGCTGCCTGGAAACCAGTATTCTGATAGCAGCCTTCAGATGAAGATATAGAACTCTCAGCTTCTCCTGTACCATGCCTGCCGGGATGCTGTCATGTTCCTGCCTGGATGATAATGGACTGAACCTCTGAATCTGTAATCCAGTTCCAATTAAATGTTATCCTTATAAGAGTTGCCTTGGTTATGGTGTCTGTTCACATCAGTAAATTCTAACTAAGACAGTACATGTATGATCTCATGGGTTCTAGAGAAGGAGACACATATTTGTATCCATGAGATCAGTCATATTAGAGTGGAGGAAACATTCTGTTTCTTGTAAATAGATTTAGCAGTGCTTCCAACATCCAGACCTAATTACCAAGAAGATGTAGTAGTGAAGGGTGCCTTTTTCTCTTTAGATGGCCCATTAAATGGTATTAGAAACTATTGTTTATAATTGGGTGGCTCAAGTCTGTTTTCACTGTTTCTTGAGAAACATAATTTATAAGTAACCTTTCAAAAATTCTTCTACTGATTAAACCAAGTGCTTGCAATGCTAAACAATTATAATTACTTGATAACAAAACAATTACTTGAATAATATTACATTTATATACAAGATGAATTAATTTTCTTCATCCATATTAACATGTTAATATTGTCATTGAGACTCAAAATATGCAATTGCTAGGTATTTGTTTCATATCCCAAGGGACATGGTGGCCCAATTTTACTGTGTTAATAAATTTTCACATGCATATACACTTTTAGCATTTTTAATTTTTGGTCAGTAAAAGACATGTATATATCTGAGTACATAACTTTGTTATTCATCTTTATTTTAATAATATTCTGTGTTAACTTCAGTTGGTCAGCCTTATATAGTTACCCTAAGCACTAGGCTTATATTCTATGAAGAATTACTGAGGATTTGATATAATGAGTACCAGCAAGGAAAGGTACAAAATTACTAATAGGTGGCAGCTACAGTTTTCTAGGAGCTGTCACAACCACAGCTCCTTCCAGAATGAGACTGTATAACAAACTGGAAGGTTTTTCATTAAATCTTCATCAATTTCTATTCACTTCTCAATTCATTGCCCTTCCCATAGAATTATTTATTCTGAAGGCAACCAAAGAAAAATATTTATTTTGTTCCTGTAGGCCTTATTGATAGTAGTGAGAAATGGTTTAAATATTTCAGAATGATATTATATTTCTCCTGTGGACCATATTCACAAAGCAAAATTCCTTTTGGGGGAAAACAATCAGATAGATTGCTTATGTATGAACCTATGACTGTGTGTCTTTCGAGAATCCAAGAATCAGCCAAACACCCACCCTCCTCTCATTGTAACAAAAACCTGCTTTGCAGCATCAATAACTAATTACATCAAAGTTCTGCCTCAGCAGCATAGATTGATAGTTTCATTATAGCATTTAATTAGACTTGTTTTTAATTTATCAGGAAGAAATGGTGTAATTGGTGAAAGAACAGCTGTTTCAGGTCATAGGGAGAGAATATGATTGAGTAACAGAAGATGGCAAACTTCTTCAGGAGAGCCAACTTGCACGGATGTCTTTAGGAAGACATTCAGTAGATGAAAGTCAGCCAGCCATCTGTCACATTTCATCAAACCAACACAGTTGAATTTTATCAGCATTAACCTGCCCAGGACATACATGGAAGAAGGAAAGCACCCCATAGCCAGGCTCCTTTCTAATTCAGTACAGTCTTTTCCTCATATCCCATCATCCAGTTTCTAGGGAAAAGAAATAGGCCTTTATCACTAGATTTAGCTCCCTTATGGATATTGCATATTAGCTTTCATGTGTCACATAAATTTGTAATAAGCATTACTATGTACTAAAGGGATAACAAGAGTTATACTCTTAGAATATCTATCCTAACATTGAGCTGATTCCTTTTTACGGATGGACCGCTGTTGAATCATTTCAGGTTATTCAGAAATATAAAGCAAATATGTGGATACAGCCCACACACATACACATTTCAGGTTATTCAGAAATATAAAGCAAATATGTGGATACAGCCCACACACATACACACTTGAGCCTACCGGCTGGCCTCCATATCTCATACTCAGAACAACAACTCCAATAATATTAAAGAACTGGATCATTCAGTTCAGGGGAGTGACATATTTGAAAGCTGAATGATGTGCCGGTTAGTGCTTCTTCTAGAGATGACTGCAAGCAAATTTCTCCCCTCTGGCTTTCTATCAGATGTCTCCTGTCCTCAGGAACAGTTCTGTCTGATATCCTTTGCTTTCTGCAATATTGGTGGGCTTTCTCCTTCTCCAGTTATGTTGGGCATTAAATGTAAATGTCAGCTGTAATTGTCATCTCAAAGGCTTACTGCTGAATAAGCTCACCCTTTCTAGCACTTTCTGAACTCTCTTGGTTTTATTTCCTCAGAAGAAGGGTTTAGATGAGAGCTGTACCCAAGCTTTATGATATGTGGCTTGGGCCACATAACCTAAGAGAATTTCTCTTTGTTCTAACTCTCCCTAGGCCTGAGCATGGAAGCTTCTAGCCTCAATACAACCTTCTAGCCTCCATCTACTAACTTAGGTCTAGAACGATAAAGCCTCTGAAACTTATTACTGAATAAACTTACCCTTTCTAATTTTTTCTGAGCTCAGGCTAGATGATTCAACTCAACTGTTCTGGCCTAAACTGAAGGATTCAACTGGATCTCTAAGCTGACTGATTCAAACTGGCTTCTCTTGGTTTCTGACTTAATTGCTCTGCCTGGACTCAAATTAATTATTTTTACCTTTGTTTTTTTTTTTGGGGGGGGGGGGGTAGATATTTTCTTTATTTACATTTCAAATGCTATCCCAAAGTACCCTATACCCTCCCCCAGCCCTACTCCCCTACCCACCTACTCCTGCTTCTTGGCTCTGGTGTTTCCCTGTACTGGGGCATATAAAGTTTGCAAGACCAAAGGGGTTTCTCTTCCCCATGATGGCCATGAAAACACACACACATACACACCACCACCACCACCACCACACCACATCCAGCAACCTTTTCTCCCTCCTCATGTCTTAGGTAGACTCTCTTTCCTGTGCTGATCTCATGAGAGTTGGGCATAACCTATCTTTGACTCATTCTGTCAATTCTTTCTCTGATTTGTCACACTGTATGTCCCACAATTAGATGTCACTTTCAAAAATGGTTGCCTCCTTTTACAAATAAACTTTATCTTCATCGTTTGGGATTAAACATGTGTATTAAGGTTGTGTCTGTATTCCAGCCAGAGGGATTAAAGGTGTGCACTAAAGACATGTTTGTTTTGCACCTAGATTTATGATATCGCTAAGATAATCCACAGGTCACGAGAGACAAGAATTTCACTTATCTTGGTGAACTAAGAGATTTGCATTTAGCACACTTCATTATAATTCATCCATGTTCTAAATCTGGGTTCCAAAAGCTAAACTAAAGACAAGTTTGAATAGTCTCAACATTCAAATTTTTGAAGAGGCTGGATAATAGCTCAGTGGGTAAAGTTTAGTGTGCCAATATGAGGATATGAGCTCCAATTCCCATATCTCACATAAAGACTAGGCTTAACATCACACACATGTACCTCTAGCATTGAATGATGGGATAGAGACAGGGTAGAAAAGAGGTGGGTGCCAAGCAGTATACTCAAAATATCAAGCTCCAGGTACAATAAGAGACTGTTTTAAAATTAAGATGGGAGAACTATGGAAGACACTTAATAGTAGTCACTTGTCTATACACAGACAAGTACACTCCTACTTCAAACTTGTCCACAAAACATACACCACACCCATACATAAACACACACACTCACACACATATACACACACACACATATACATGCACACACACATGCACTTGTGCAAACACAGGTGCTCACACACAGACATAGCCTCTAGAAATATTCCATAAAATGCATGTCCCTCTATTTACTTTACTTTCTTTTTGATTAGTATTATACAAAATAAGTTTGGCTAATTTTTATTTCTTTTCTCTTTTATTGAAATACATTTTTTTAACCAATACATCCTAATTACCATTCCCCCTCCCTTCTATCCCTCTCATTTGTCCTCACTTCCCTTCTCCTCTGGAGCTGCCTACATTATGTCTCTTCTTAGAAAGCAAACAACCACCTTGGGTAACAATAAAATAAAATATAATAAATCCAAACACAGCATACAAGGAAAAAAAACAAACAAACAAAAGGAAAAGACACACTTATTCACATATTCAGGAATCTCATAAAAACTCAAAAGTGGAGCTATAATATGCATGCTAAGGCTCTGTAGGGTAAGACACAAATAAATCTTAAAATAGAATGTAAGTTAAATTTGAGGGATGGAGGAAACCCATATGACATTATGAGACAAGGGATTCCCAAAAAGTCCATTGAATTTGGCATCTACTGTTGCTTACGAAGCCCACCATTAAGATTACTCTGTTTCCCAGTAGTTTGTTCCCTTTAGGGGAGACTAAATTTTCATTTGCAAGTGGTTATCAAATGGAAGAGTTTCTGGGTTAGGGATGGGAGTGTGTGTCTGCTTCCCCACTCAGCTCTAGGGTGCCATCTGGTGCAGACCATTGCAGGTCCTGTGCATGGTGCTTTAGTCCCTGTCACTTTATCAGGATATCAGTACTGCTATGTTTTAGAAGGCCTTGTTCTCTTGGTGTCCACTATCTCATCTTTTACTTTCTTTCTGCCTTCTCTTCTGTGGGGTTTCTTGAACAATTTGATGGAGACATCCCATTTAGGGCTGAGTATTCTGAGTATTATTCTCACTCTGCATGTTGTCTGTCTGTAGTCTTTGTACTTGTTCCCGTTCCCACCCTTTTTAAATAATAGAAATGTAATTAAGTTTTATGGATTAAAAAAAAAACAGCACTGTGATTTTAAGGTGGTCTGGAAAACTGGGGTAACTGGTACATGATTTAAGTTACAATCTTAGAAGTCAAGTTCTTTTATTTCCAACTTTTATTAGATATTTTCTTCATTTACATTTCAAGTGTTATGCAGAAAGTTCCCTATACCCTCCCCCCTCCCGGCCCTGCTTCCCTACCCACCCACTCCCACATCTTGGCCCTGGCGTTCCCCTGTACTGGGGCATATAAAGTCTGCATGACCAAGGGGCCTCTCTTCCCAATGATGGCCAACTAGGCCATCCTCTTCTATATAGGCAGCTAGAGACATGAGCTCAGGGGGTACTAGTTAGTTCATGTTGTTCTTCCACCTATAGGGTTGAAGACCCCTTCAGCTCCTTGGGTACTTTCTCTAGCTCCTTCTTCCTTGGGAACCCTGTGTTCCATCTAATAGCTGACTGTGAGCATCCACCTCCATGTTTGCCAAGCACTGGTATAGTCTCCCACGAGACAGCTATATCAGGACCCTTTCAGCACTATCTTGCTGGCATATGCTATAGTGTCTATGTTTGGTGGCTGATTGTGGGATGGATCCCTGGCAGCCACGGTCATTGGGTCCATCCTTTGGATTTAGCTTCACACATGATCTCTGTAACTCCTTCAATGTGTGCTTTGTTCTTAATTCTAGGAAGGGGTGATGTGTCCACATTTGATCTTCCTTCTTCTTGAGTTTCATGTGTTTAGTAAATTGTATCTTGGGTAGTCTAGGTTTCTGGGCTAATATCCACATATCAGTGAGTACATGCTATGTGAGTTCTTTTGTGATTGGGTTACCTCACTCAGGATGATGGCCTCCAGATCCATCCATTTGCCTAGGAATTTCATATATTTATTGTTTTTAATACCTGAGTAGTACTCCATTGTGTAAATATACCAAATTTTTTGTATCCATTCCTCTGTTGAAGGACATCTGGGTTCTTTCCAGTTTCTGGCTATTATGAATAAGGCTGCTATGAACATAGTGGAACATGTGTCCTTATTACCAGATGGAATATCTTCTGGATATATGCCCAGTAGAGGTATTGCAGTATCTTCCGGTAGTACTATGTCCAATTTTCTGAGGAACCGCCAGACTGATTTCCAGAGTGGTTGCTGGATTTGGTCGAAAAGGTGATATTCCTGGAGTTCACTTTAAGGTGGTTAAAGTAGCCAATGTTTCTCTTTTGGCTCTATACAAAGGCAAGAAAGAAAGGCCAAGATCATAAAATTTGACAATGGAAACATAGTAATAAATTTTCATGTTCTGAAAAAAATATATAAATCCCTTTCCGGTGGTGGTAAAAACAAGGCTTGTATAGTAGCCTCCCTAAGAGTTCCCTTCTACTCTCTTTGTGTCTGTTTGAAACTTTTTTTAATAGATATTTTCTTTAATTACATTTCAAATGTTACCCTGCTTTCCTGGTTTCCCTTCTGAAAACACCCTCTCCCCTATCCCCTTCCCCTGCTCACCAAAACACCCACTCTGGCTTCATGACCATTGCATTCCCCTACACTGGGACATTGAGGACCAAAGGGTTTCTCCTCCCACTGATGACTGACAAGGCCATTCTCTGCTACATATGCAGCTGGAGCCATGGGTCCCTCCATGTGTGGTTTAATTCCTAGAAGTTTTGGGGGGTACTGATTGGTTCATATTGTTCCTCTTATGGGGCTGCAAACCTTTTCTGCCTCCTAAGTGCTGGGATTAAAGGCATGCACATAGAGCATAAGCTATTGGATTGGTGTTCTGTGCAGGAACTTTTCCCTTGTGGCCATGTATTTGAGTCTCTTCCCCACTTTTTCTTCTATTAGTTTCAGTGTATATGGCTTTATGTGGAGGTTCTCCTTCCTTTGGACTTGAGCTTTGTTCAGGAGATAATAATGGATCAATTTGCATTCTTCTGCATGCTAACTGCCAGTTGAATCAGCACCATTTGTTGAAAATGCTACATTTTTTTTCCACGTGATGGATTTAGCTCTTTGTCAAAGATCAAGTGACCATAGGTATGTGGGTTCATTTCTGGAACTTCAATTCTATTCTATTGATCTATCTACTTGTCACTATATCAATACCATGCAGTTTTTATTACAATTACTCTGTAGTACCGCTTAAGATCAGGATGGTGATTCCACCAGAAAGTCTTTTATTGTTGAGAAATTTTTTGATATATTAGGCTTTTTATTATTCCAGATGAATTTTCAAATTGCTCTTTCTAACTCTATGAAACATTGAGTGGAATTTTTATGGGGATTGCATTGAATCTGTAGATTGCTTTTGGCAAGATAGCTGTTTTTACTATGTTAATCCTGCTAATCCATGAGCATGGGAGATCTTTTCATCTTCTGATTTCTTTCTTCAGAGACTTGAAGTTCATGTCATACAGATCTTTAACTTCCTTAGTTAGAGTAACACTAAGGTATTTTATATTATTTGTGACTATTGTGAAGCGTGTTGTTTCCCTAATTTCTGTTTCAGCCTGTTTATCCTTTGTGTAGAGGAAGGCCACTAATTTGAATTAATTTTATATAAAGCTACTTTGCTGAAGTTCTTTATCAGGTTTAGGAGTTATCTGGTGAAATATTTTGGGTCACTTAGTATACTATTATACCATCTGCAAATAGTGGTATTTTTTACTTCTTTTCCAATTTCAAACTTCTCCCTTTGATCTCCTTTTGTTGTCTAATAGTTCTGGCTAGGACTTCAAGTACTATATTGAATAGGTATGGACAGTGTGGGCAGCCTTGTCTAGTCCCTGATTTTATTACTAGGATTATTTCATGTTTCTCTCCATTTAGTCTGATATTGGTGACTGGTTTGTTGTATACTGCTTTTAATATGTGTAGGCATGGGCCTTGAATTCCTGATCTTTCTAAGACTTTTATCATGAAGCAGTACTGGATTTTGTCAAAAGGTTTTTCTGCATCCAATTAAATGATTATATGTTTTGTTTTCTTTTGAGTTTGTTTATAGTGGATTATGATGATGGATTTTTGTATATGGAATCATCCCTGCATCCCTGGAATGAAACCTACTTGATCATGACAAATGAACATTTTGATGTGTTCTTAGATTTGGTTTGCAAAAATTTTTTGAGTATTTTTGCATCGATATTCATAAGGGAACTTGGTCTGAAGTTCTCTTTCTTTGTTGGGTCTTTGTTTAGGTATCAGAGTAATTGTGGTTTCATAGAATGAGTTAGGTAGAATTCCTTCTATTTCCATTTTGTGGAATAGTTTGAGGAGTATTGGTATTAGGTCTTCTTTGAAGGTCTGATGGAATTCTGCACTAAACCCATCTGATCCTGGGCTATTTTTGGTTGGGAGACTATTAATGACTGTTTCTAATTTTTTAGGGCATATGGGACTGTTTAGATCATTTTTCTGATACTTATTTAACTTTGGTACTTGGTATCTGCCTGAAAAATTGTCCATTTCATCTAGATTTTTCAGTTTTGTTAAGTAAAGGCTTTTGCTTTCCTCGGTTTCTGTTGTTATATATCCCTTTTCATTTCTGATTTTGTTTACTTGGGTGCTGTCTTACAATCTTACTATATGCTTATAAATTAAATGTACTTACTATGTTTTCTTCAATTAGTTTCAGAATATTAATTCTTCAGTCGAAGTGTAACTGAATTTTGTTCAGGGTAAAAGATAAGGATCTAGTTTTATTCTGCCATATGTTAACATCCAGGTTTCCAACAACCTAGGTTTAGCAGGCTAACATTCTGCCTCTCTTCAATTATATTTTTGGTGTTCTTAATAAAATCCCGGTATTGTAGACTTACATATGGGTTATCTATATATGTTACACTGATTTATGTGTTTGTTGTTGTGCAGGTACCAAGCTGTGTTTACTTCTGGGTATCTGTAGTGTAACTTGAAATCAGATATTATAAGTCCAAGTATTACTTTTGTTTTTTTGTATTTTTTTGTTTTGTTTTGTTTTTGTCTAGGATTTCATTGACTATTCTTTGTATTTTTGCTTTCATACAAGTCTTTAGATTGTATTGTAATATCTATGAATTCTCAAAATTTACATTAGAATTGCATTGAATTTGTAAATTGCTTTCAATGGGACGGTCATTCTTGCAGTATCATTTATTTCAATCCATGTATGTGGAAGGCCTTTCTTTTTTATAGAGTATTCTTGAATTTCTTTAGTTGATGGCTTAGAGTTTTCCCTGCAGAGATCTTCATTATCTTGGTTAAAATTATTCACTAGTATTTTTATGTGTGTATCCACAAACATTACATATATAGAGAGGGTACTGTGAGTGGGATTATTTGAGTGCATTTATCATTGTACATAAGAAAGTACCTGTTTTCTGTTAATATTTTATTCTATCACTTTTCTGAAAGTGCTTATCAACTCTAAGAGATTTTCAGAGTAGTATTTAAGGTCTTTTATGTATTGTATCATATAATATCTGCTAAGAAAGATAGTTGGAATTGTTATTTTCCTGTCTTTATCTCTTTTAACTCCTCTCCTTGCCTTATAGCTCTAGCAAAGACTGAAGAACTGTATTCAATTGGAGACTGTATTCAACAGAGAGTAATTACTTTGTCTTTTGTTCAGGATCTTACTAGGAATGCTTAAGGTTTTTCTCCCTTTAGCATGATGTTAGCTATAAATTTATTATATATGATTTTTATTATACTCATGTATGTTCACTCCATTCTTACCCCATGACTTTCAACTTAATGGGATATTGGATTTTGCTAGAGGTTTTATACTGTATCTAACAAGTTATTTTGTGCTGTCCATTTTTATTTCATTTATGTGTTGAAATACATATTTATTGATTTATATATATTGAGCCATACATGCATTGCTGAAATAAAGCCAATTTGGACAGGATAAATGATATTTTGATATTATCTTTTGTTCAGTTTGCAAGTATATTATTCATAATTTTTATACCTATATTCATCAGAAAGAATGGAGAGCAATTTTATATTTTTGTTGTATCTCAATATTGTTTTTGATATTGAAGTCATACTGGTTTTCTAAAAAGAGTTTGGGGGCAATCATTCCTTTTATATTTTATAGATTAATTTGAGTAATATTGATATCCTTCTTTAAAAATATTATAGAATTCGTTAGTGAATTCTGAAGTTTGTGAGTTGGGATTATTTCATTATTGATTAACTATTATTGTTTACTATTAATATAATTAAATTGTTCATTTTTGTGTTATTTAATTTTGATAGGTCATATGATCTAGAAATTCACCCAATTCTTTTAATTTTTCTAATTTATTTGATGTACAATTAAAAAAGTATATCCCTATGATATTGTAGATTTTAATTGGTTTTCTGTTGTATATCTTCTTTTTTAGCTCTTATTGTATTAATTTGTTTTTTCTCTCTATTTTCTTTGTCTAAACATTTGTTAATCTTGTTTATCTCTTCAAAGAACAATCATCTTTTCTTTATAGGATTTTTCTCCTTTTCATTAATTTCTCCCATTATTTCTTCATATTCACTACATTGTGATTTCCTTTGTTATTTTTTCCAAGGCCTTAAAGTGCATCATTAATTGATTTGTTTTTGGTTATCTCTCATTTTTATGTAACAATAATGCTATAAACTTCCCTGTGAAGCTAATTTCCTTTTTTTTTATTGACTGGATAAACTGTCATATTCATTCAATTCTATGATTTTTTTATATCCCTCTTAGTTTTTTTTAGTGACCATTCATCATTCAAAAGTATGTGATTTCATCTTCATGAGTCTCTGTGCCTTTTGTAGTTTTTATTCCTGTTCATTCATAGCTTTATTCCATGATGTTCCAGTAGAAGATAGTAAGTTATTTAAAAGTTTCCACATGATCTTGGGTCCCAGATCGCTCAGAGACCAGTCTGCACAGATCAGCTCTCAGACTGCAAAGGGTGACTGAGCAGACTGCAGAAGCAACACAGCTTCTGGGACAGGCAGAAGCAACACAGCTTCTGGGACAGGCCCAGTTCGGGCTCTAGATATCCGGGCACCTTCACCACCTGAGGAGAGGTATCCACCCAGGAGGACTTTGCCTGCTGGAGCTTGTGAGGGAGCCATCTTGGGTCCTGTGTCCCACAGAGACCAGTCTGTGCAGGTGAGTGTGCACACTGCAGAGGCAACACATCTTCTGGGACAGGCCCTGTATCAGGGGAAAAGCCTCGAAAAATTCCTAAACAGAAAAACAATGGCTTGTGTTGTAAGATCAAGAATTGACAAATGGGACCTTATAAAATTGCAAAGCTTCTGTAAGGCAAAAGACATTGTCAAGAAGACAAAAAGCCCATCAACAGATTGGGAAAGGATTTTTACCAATCATAAATCTGATAGGGGACTATGTCCAATATATACAAAGAGCTCAAGATGCTGGACTCCAGAAAAACAAATAACCCCATTTTAAAAATGTGGTAGAGAGCTAAACAAGGAATTCTCAACTGAAGAACACCGAATGGCTGAGAAGCACCTGAAAAAATGTTCAACATCCTTAATCATCAGGGAAATGCAAATCAAAACACACTGAGATTCTACCTCACACCAGTCAGCATGGCTAAGATCAAAAATTCAGGTGACAACAGATGCTGGTGAGGATGAGGAGAAAGAGGAACACTCCTACATTTTTGGTAAGATTGCAAGCTTGTACAACCACTCTGGAAGTCAGTCTGGTGGTTCCTCAGAAAACTGGACATAGTACTACTGGAGGATCCAGCAATAACTCTCCTGGGCATATACCCAGAAGATGTTCCAACTGTTAATAAGGACATATGCTCCACTATGTTCATAGCAGCCTTGATTATAATAGCCAAAAGCTGGAAAGAACCCAGATGTCCCTCAACAGTGGAATGGATACTGAAAATGTGGTACATTTACACAATGGAGTACTACTCTGCTATTAAAAAAACAATGAATTTATTAAATTCTTGGACAATTGGATGGATCTGGAGGATATCCTCCTTAGTGAGGTAACCCAATCACAAAAGAAGTCACTAGATTTGCACTCACTGATAAGCTGATATTAGCACAGAATCTTAGAATACCCAAGATACAATTTGCAAAACACAAGACAATCAAGAAGGAAGACCAGTGGGAGGATACTTCATTTCTCCTTAGAATAGCGAACAAAATACCCATGAAAGGAGTTACAGAGACAAAGTTTGGAGCTAAGAAGAAAGGATGGATTATCCAGAGACTACCCCACCCAGGGATCCATCCCATAATCAGTCACCAAACTCAGACACTACTGCATAGTATAGCAAGTGTTTGCTGAAGGGACCCTGATATAACTGTCTCTTATGAGGCTATTCCAGTGCCTGGCAAATACAGAAGTGGATGCTCACAGTCATCTATATGATGGAACACAGGGCCCCCAATGAAGAAGCTAGAGAAAGTACCCCAGGAGCTGAAGCGGTCTGCAACCCTATAAGAGAAATAACAATATGAACTAACAAGAACCCCCAGAGCTTGTGTCTCTAGATGCATATATAACAGAAGATGGCCTAATCGGCCATCATTGGGAAGAGAGGCCCCTTGGTATTGCAAACTTCATATGCCCCAATACAGATGAACATCAGGGCCAAGAAGTGGGAGTCGGTGGGTAGGGGAGCAGGGTGGGAAGAGTGTAGAGGGAACTTTCAGGATAGCATTTGAAATGTAAATTAAGAAAATATCTATAAAAAAAAAGTGTCCACACATAAATTTTGCTTTTCAGCCTAATATGTTTTCTGTTTTAGAAAGTCTCAAGAGTTGCTGATAATAATATGTATTATTTAATGCTTAGATATAATGTTCTGAAGATATTACTTAGGTCCTAATATCTGGTCATTTAACTCTAATATTTTCTGTTTTGTTTGTTTTGTCATCTGGATACATTATTTACTGCTAAATGTGAACTACTGAAGCTACCCACTATTACTGTATTGGAAATAATCTGGAGTTTTCTCCCTCATAGTGTTTATGAAACTGAGTACATCTATATTTTGTGCATATATGTTTATAATTATAATAGCCTCCTAGTGGATTGTTGCCTTAATGAATATGAAGTAGCCTTTATTAGCTCATCTGACAAACTTTATTTGGAAATAGGTTTAGTCAAATATTAAAATAGCTTTGATAATTTGTCTCCATACTTATTTTCATTTTGCCATAAGGTGCTGTCTAACTTTGATGGTAAGTTATGTTTTTTGGAGGCAGCAAAAAGCCTGATTCTGGTTCTTGTATGTTTTGTTGTATTTTTTTTTCACTTTGTTTTTTAATCTAATCATCTACTTAGTGCCTTTTCACTGCAGAACTGAAAATATCAATAATGCGTTTGCATTATGTAACCTTATCATTTTAATAATTTATATTTTTAGATCTTCTTAATAACCCCTTCAGTATTGCTTGTTACTTGCTCTGTGACATCTTGAATATGTTTACCCTTCTCTTCAGACAAAGGATTACTCCTAGTGCCCTCTGTAGCATTGGCTAACTTGAAAATAAAATATTTTTTAGTGTGGATTTTATTTCTCCAACTTTAATTGATAATTTTACTGTATATAATATTCAAACTTGGTAATCTTGATATTTTAGAACTTGAGATACATCTTTTTAGTTCCTACTTGCTTTCAATATATGTAATGAAATATTTAAAAGTGTTATTCTGATTAGCCTGCCTATAAAGGTAACTTTGTACCTTTCTCCCTTGTCCATTCTCTCTCTCTCTCTCTCTCTCTCTCTCTCTCTCTCTCTTCCCCTCTCTCTCTTTCTTCAACATCCTTTGTTTTTTCTGTGTATACCTCTACTTGGTATTCTCCTGTACTCTTGTAAGGATGGGTAACTCTTTCTCCTGATTTGAAAATAATATTCAACTATTTTATTGAAGATATATTCTATACCATCACCATTGGATTCTCCTTCAACTATGCCTATGATTTGTAGATGTAGTCTTTTCATGGTGTTCTAAATCTCAGCTGTATTCCATTGATTTTTTTTTTTTTTAATTTTCAATGAATGTGATTGAATTATTCAATCCCTCCACCTGGCATTCTTTTTTTCACATTATCTATTCTTTTGGAGAGACCTTCCACTGAGCTTTTTATTTGGATAATTGAGTTTTTCATTTCGAGCAACCTTTCAGTTTGATTTTTTTTCAACAGTATCCTTTATTGGATTATATTTTTTCAAATGTGCATTGACTTCCTTAGTCAATTCAGACTTTTGTTTTATGTTCTATTAGAGTATATCTGTTTTCTTTGATCAGTTTCGGTATATTTATAATCACTCTTTTGAATTCTTTGTCTGGAAGTGCTTTGCTGCTCTTATTGGGAACTTTACTGCAGCTCTGGTAATTTTGGGGGGAGACATGTTCCCTTTGCTTTTTGTGTTACTTTATTAATATGCTTGAATCTGTGCTTGAAATTTGTTTGTTGGTTGAGTTTCTCTCTCTCTCTCTCTCTCTCTCTCTCTCTCTCTCTCTCTCTCTCTCTTCCATTTTTTCTGTCTTTCCTTCCTTCCTTCTTTCCAGTCACCTCTGTTCTTTCAGTGGAAGTTATTTGAATTATCCAGAAGAAGAATAAGTCATAGTAGGGTTGAAGTCTAATTTCCCTCTGCAGGACTTTTTAAGAGCTACAAGTTTCATCCTTAGTCTTTTTCTTAGAGTTAACTATTATCTACAATAATAGTCACTATTCAGGGGTCAACACAACTCTGCCTGTTTTCTACCTATGATGTTATCTGCTGTTACTTTCTTAGTCTGTGCACTCCCAATTCTGACTTCTTTTCTACTTTTGAAAGTCCCTGGTATATGATGTGTAACCACATGGACTAGAAAAGAAAACCTGAGTCAGCTTCGGCCTTCTCCCATATTTCACAACATGCACTGCATATTGTGAGAGTCTATATATCTTGGTGCCCATGTTAAATCAGTAATGGCTTAGGCCTTTCTATAGGCTTCCTTGTGTATTGTGAGACTTATTCTTCTCTTTTCTCTTAACAAAATTAAAAGACGCTGTTCAGTAATATAATAATACACATACAGGTAACAATAAAGAGATGGACTGGGTTGCATTTATATATTTATATACACATACATGCACACATATAAATACTCAATAGGATTCACTTTTCAAATTTTAATTGATTTTCTTATTTGTTAGACTTTTGTTTTACGTTCCTATAAATATAAACTAAAGAAAGACCAACCATAAATTTAAGAGGAAGAAAGGAATTGAAAGGTAAATGGAAGGAGTTAGGAGAAATTTTATATTTAAGTCTCAAAAGAGAAGATGTTGTAAGTATTGAGCTCTGTTCTGGCATAGGAAAATCATCACCCTACAGTTGTATTTTTAAATAATCTATGAGTTGTTCCTTTACATTGCATTTCTGATCCAAAGAATTGAAAAATGAAGTACTTTCCAAGCATGGGAGACAGTGACCATTACTGGGTAATGTTATTAATAATAGAATTTGAGAATGTATCTGAGAGTCTGGGAAGCACCATTTCCATGTGGATTCAAGATCTGTTGTAACCTTTAGTGGAAAGGAATAAGGAACCTAAAGTAGATACGTGAGCAGGTAGCACAACATATTATGAAACTCATTCCTCAATTGGAAAACCAGGCCATGGAGTTTGCATTTGTCTAGAAATGATGCTAAATTTCCTCTTACTCCCAAAGCTCTTACATCCATCATGTTCCTATGTTACCAACTCAGCATTTCCCCAAATATTAAAATTAATCCTAGCGTGATAATCTCTAGAAGTTTTACCAAATATAATAAATAGGAAGAAAAGATGGGCTTGAAGAGTGTGTGGGGGGAATATTAAAAAGAATCCTTAAACTAAAAGTTAGAAATAGGTGTCAGCTTTTACTGGATTCTACATGGTTCTCTCTCCTTAATGCTAAGTTGATTTTACATTTTAATTCAATGCCAGATTTAATCCTTAAGAGTTTAAGTTGTTAAAATCTCTGCTTGTTTATCTTGTCCTACACCAACTACAGATTTAAGCACTGAGTGCATGAGTATATAAGGTACTATAAGTTGAACACAGCATTGTGGGCAACCTAAAAACAACCATAGCCCACTTTAATATAATCCAGAAGCTAAGAGTATATTTTACAGTTTGAATGGATTTTACATTTTATGAAACAAGACAGAAAAGAGAATAAGGGAAAAGAGGAGGAAAATAAGGAAGAAGAAGAAAATGAAAGGAGGGTGAGAAACGTTTTGACAAGAATCCTTTGCAGTCCTTGTTTTCTACCAAAAATTTATATTTCAAGCATTTTTAAACCAGAGGGATGAATGAGAACTCTCTTTCAAAAACAACAAATAGTGGCAAAAACATGCAGAGACCTCTAATTCAGGATATATGTTTCATTAATGTAGACACAGAAAAGTAAAGTAACTGGACACTTGCATGTGGTCTGGACTCAGCTCTCAAAGGCAAAGCCCCATATATATTAGCAAAGGACTGTATCTTGACATGTAGTCAAAGGAATTATTTTATTTTGATTTAAGGTTAGTGCAACCACCATACTTCTCTTCTGGGTCTTTATCTTCATGTTAGAGATCCAGGAACTCACGTGGTTCTGAGCTCTCCTATTATTCCTGCATCACTTTTTATTAATCCTCCATTATAGAGTGGCAATAAATTAGGCAAATATTGCTAGGGAGAGGATTATGAAGATCATAATTAACAAAGGAGACAGTTGGAGGCTTCATAACAAAGGCTGATCCCAGTCTAGTTTCACTGGGAAAGAGTATTGTTTCACTGCCATTTGTCAGTAATTAGCTCTGCCTTTATTGCATTGTAAATACTGCTTTAATTACCACACTCCTTAGTTCACAAGACAAAACCCCGTGTCCTTATTGGATTTCATGTGCAGGCAATCCCTTCTTGTCATCCTCAAAGCCTTTGCTGTTCACAATACATATATGCAAATGCAACTATCAGGGGGAAAGGAATGTAAAGAATAGAAATGAGCAATGCGAGATGAATTGGAGAAGGAACCACCTTACTCCTGATTCTCTTACTCTGGACTCTCAAGAGCAAGCTATTCACAGGGATAAGGCAGCTCTGAAGGAATCGTTTTTTGGAAAGGCTCAGCTAATTCACTGCAGATAACCATCCTTGGGACTTCCATCCCATGAGAAGGACATTGGTTATACATGCTATAAATGAAGCAAACTATGATGGATGGAGACAGCTGGCAACATCCTCTAGCTTCCACACACATTTGGCCACATATGCATACATGCACACAACAGGTAAGTACAATGACAAAGAGAAAATAGTAATCTTTATGATTCTGTGACTCATCTCTCTAGTGCTGCATTCTGCAAAGCCACCTCTGTTGCTAGCATGAACAGCTCAGTGGCAGCTTAAGCTTTCTTCATTCTTGTTTCCTATCTCAAGATTGTGTTTTCACATCTTCTCTAGGGTCACATCCCTTAGTATCGTGCAAGTGGAGCTCATAGCTAAATCTCTCAACACACAGATGTAGATATGATCTGATTGCCCCTATTTCATGCTAAGAAGTATGAGGTATGCTAATCATGATGATAAGAACTGGACTTTACTGCCTAAAGAGATACTCTTCAGGATCTACCCTCATACTGGCCTGCTTTCTCCCTTATATTGGCTTCCTGGGTGTACTTCCTTTAAAAAATGTCTTTCTGCATGTGAGGTGGCACACTAAAAAACTACTAAAGGGCAGTCTGGACTATACAGCAAGACTACATATAGAAAAAGAGGCCCCACCCATGTAATTGTTGTCAGAAAACCCATATTAACATAAAAGAGAAAATGTGACTTGACCAAGGTTAATGCTGAGAAGAGTGTCCTTTCCACTGCTGTATTGATGGGCATTTTGTAAATAAACCCAGAAAAGTCCACACTGTGCTTCCTTTACATCATTTCAGCATCCAACAATAGAGAAATAGTGCTAACAATTTGATTAAGTAAAGAGTGAAAGGTATCATCAATATGGAAATGTCAGCAACAGTAAAAAAAAAAAATGTATTATCTGATACCAAATAGGCCTGTGTTTGAACAATAGCTGTGCTACTTGGGAGCTGTATGACACTGCTATAGATGCCTTCTGCATGGATATACTGTGCCCACTGGCAAGATTTCAAGAATAATGGCACGTAAAATATAGTAATCTCCTGGTAACTGTCATCATTATACAATCATTATCATATT
>CACVCL010023287.1:0-20142 GCA_902729485.2 Mus minutoides
CTGTTTTCTTCTTCTTTGTGAATTTGACTTTTATTATTGAATTTCATGCTTTCCTTTTACTTATTCATTTGTAGCATGGCAGAACCAAAGATAAAATTCTGTCTTTTTGCATGGTATAAAATGGTTTCTTGGTATCAGTATGTTCTCAAAAATGGAATTTAAAAAAGGAACTGAATTAAGGGAGACCTCAGTTATTGAGTATAATGATCAGGTACCATTTGTACCTACTCTAGTCTTTTGTCTTTGTCTCATCACAGACTCTTAAATAACAGAGAAAAAGGAACTTCTCAGTATCCATTTCCAGTAATCCTGGATTACTATAATTCTCCTTCCTGTTCTGCTTTTCTGTTTGAAGGGCATTGAATGCTAATAGCTTTTTATGATAGAGGAGCTCCAGAGAGAGAATAGGAGGAAATGAGTGCTATAAAATGATAACATTTCTAATGATTTTTAAACTGTTTTTCCTTTGTTTCACTCAAATATTGAAAGATATTTAATGCACCCCACCTCCACAGATGCAGAAACTTTTATGTCTTAGCCATATGACTTCACTTCCATTTCTATAAGTCTTTGAACCTCTCTCATGCATCTGATATCAGTAAAAGAAAATGTCAAATGAAATACTGTGTTGGCATGTACATTGAGTTAATAACTCACAAGCTTGAACTTTTTTCTATTATTACTAACATTATCATTATGTGTGCATGCACACACAAGTGCGTTTGCATGGATATATTATGTTTTGGGGAGCACATACTCCATGGCACATTTGTGGATTAGGTTCTATCTTTTCACTTTATGTGTATTCTGGGGATTGAACTCAGGTCACCAGGCTTCTATAGTAAGTACTTTTACCCACTGAGGCATTTTGCAGTTCTAACCCTGACCTTTAAAATATCAATTAGGGATTGGAGAGATGGTTCAGCAGTTAAGAACATATCCTGCTTTTTTAGAGGACCCTGTAGAGGACCTGAGTTTTGTTCTCTGGCTCACATCAACTGGTTCACATTCCAGCTCCAGGGAATCAGATAACCTCTTCTGGGCTCTGTAGGCATCTTAACTAACATGTGCACCTACTCCCAACGCAAACACATTCATATACACAGAACTAAAAGCAAGCTAACTTTTTTTCCTTTAGATAGGGTTTCTCTGGGTAGCCCTGGCTGTCCTGGAACTCATTCTGTAGACCAGACTGGCCTCAAACTCACAGAGATTCACCTGCCTCTGCTGGGATTAAAGGTGTCCACCAACATAGTCTGAAAAGTAAACTAAATATTAATAAGATAGAGTATCATCTAGTAACAGTAGTGGTTAATTTTGAGGTTTAATGATATTTTTCTGTTATGGTGAATATGGTTTGATCAAAAGCCCAAAGAGTCTAGGTTTATGTAAAAGAGTTTTTCTCATGCACACATATCAATGTTATTCTTTGATATCTTTGAAGGTCCATTTTTAGATATTCTTATATGCTAGAAGACAAGCTACTGAATATTTACAGTAAATTTTGTTTGCCTGTGTTGTTTTTTTGTTTCTGCATGAAGAGCCTGACAAAAATTAAATTATAAAACATTAAAACATTGTCAGGGAAAGTAACATGAAATGAAAAGACTTTATTATTAATAAAACAGTGCCATTTGTACATATTGATAAGAGAAGACACTACATATGGCCCTACAGAGTAGATAATAGAGAGCGTGGAACATGCTGGAATTGACACTGGCTTCCCAGATTTAGGAGTCTTAGGCTCATCCCTCGCTCACTATGTTATGTCCTTAGTCTAGCAGCCTGACTGTAATGATTACCCATCTTTTCACCTGTAGAGTCGGGAGGTATTTATAAGTTCTGACATACCATTTAAAAGTGACACATACAAACTGCCTGACATGTTGTGATAATTTTGAGGTATTACTTTTGGTAAGAAAATATTAGTAATGTGCAAACAGACAAACATTTTTGTGGACATATAATGCAGCATTAGGTGCATTCCATAGTTATTGAATATCTGATATAGCTGTAGTTTTACAATTAGGTTAAGCAAAACAAAACAAAAAAAAACCCACACCCTCAAACCATTTTGATTATTATAGAGTAATATAAAACATAGTTATTTTACTGTGATCCTTTAGATTGGAAATACTTTTTGGGTAGGTAGTAAGATTAAATTGTGCTATTATTTAGGGAGAAAGAAAAAAAGACAATTATAGATACATATGTCTGCAAGTTAAAGACGGCTCTGAAACTAACATAAAGCATGATTTATTTTAATTTTTTTCTTAATAATATTGTGTCCACATTTAGTCTGCTGCTGGTTAAAGAAAATCAGTAACTAGTACAAACTATATAAAATTTTTGTATAAGTGTTTAGAAGCTGTGTTTGTTTTCTTTCTCTTTCTTTTTTCCAAACCCTTAGGGAAAAAATGATATTCTTTGTATTCTCACTAGGGGAGCATGTCAGTGACACCCCCACCCGTGTGTGTGTGTGTGTGTGTGTGTGTGTGTGTGTGTGTGTGTGTGTATTGGGCTGAGTTTGCTTTTCTGAGATGGGCTTTGTATAGGGAGGCTGGATGAGACTTCTTGTCTTCTAGTCCTCTAGCTGAATCATCTCCTTTGTGGAGCTTACAGACACGAGTTACCGTATGCAATTCAAGAATGGAATTTGATATGAATTCTGCAGTTTTAGTGCAGTCTATAGTTATTGAATATCCACTATATCTATAGTTTTTAAAAAATAACCAGTCAGATTTATATATCAATAAATCCTAAATTCACAAAATGCCCATACAATAATTTCAGAGCCAATTGATAATAATAAAGCTGCCCATCTAGATCAGACAAGTTATCCCAATTATTCTATCTCAATATGATATTCATAACTACCTGTGGCCATTTAAAACCACATGGATCAGGATCTTCTTCCTGTCGGTTCTCCATTTTGCTCCCTTGTCCCCTTCTTCTGAGTGCTCTCTGTCTCTCCAAGTCTTAGCTCCACCTCTCTTTTCCCTGTCCAATCACAGGCCTCCTGCCGCACTAATATTTAAATTGATTGGACAGGGAAAATCCTGCCACATATCACCCTTTCTGCTTAACTAAACAAAAACAAAAACAAAAACAAAAACCTTTTTATCTCAGATATAAATTGAGCACAACTATTACCATTTTGGAATTTATAAAGTACAAGATAGACCTAACACATGGTCCATCATTTTTGTCAATAAAATAGAAGTAAAATTGCCATCTATCCTAGCTTAAAAGACTTATAATTTTACACCTGACTTATTTCCTGGCTTTAATGTCATCTGAAAATCATCCTCTCAAATCTGTTCTCTCAAAGTTAAATAGCCTGGGTTGATGGTGAGACTATAAGTACCCTTTCAACTCCATCAGAAATCAGAGAATGACCAGTATTAACTGAAACTATATAGGAAGCCTAACACTGCTTCCAGAACTGAGATAAATTGTAGAAACAGCTGCCTACCTGTACGGCCCCAGTAAGTCAGGAAATTGGAGCATCCATCTGTTTTCAGCCTTCTGGCCTAGAATTATCTGACAGAACTTAGAGAAACAGGAATGTTAAGGACTAGCCTATTCTGTCTCGGCAGAACTAAGCTGTCCTAACCTGTAAATTGTGTCCTTTCGAGAACAGTACAGGTCTGCAGGAGAGATTGGTAATTTTCTGCCCAATGGTAACCACAAATGTACAGCTTCACTTGGAGGTAAGATGCTCAGCTGCTTCTTTGAATCCATGAATGGGGAAGCTGTTAGGAGCAGATTTGTTTCAACAACAAGTGAATAAGTAACATTAAATGTCACATTTTGTGGATTTCTGATGTTTTTGAAAACCAACCATGTATGTAAAGTAATACTCAGAAGTTATGAAGTTTCATTTGAAGAATTTATGAAGATCCATTGCCCGTTGTTGCCTGGGCTTTGGGGCTGGAGCGGGTTATTATAGGTTGTCTTTCTAGGGAATGTAGAAATGGTCATAATTGAAACAGGGAGGAAATAGCTAGAATTGATTACATAGCCATAATCTCAATTGGTAGAAGTCTTTATAATTTTTACTAAGTTGAAACCATAATTTCTTATTTTGGTACAGAATTTATTTTGATGCAAAATCTAGGTTTTTATTCATATAAATTTCTTCTATTGATACAAAAAATTTAAGAGCACAGGGCTTAGACCCAGTCCTTCTATAACTTGTTATTATAAACTGATCTGAGATATTTAAGCCTGTGAGTTAAGGGCCAAATAACAAATTCATGGCTCTGAGCTTATTGTTAGGGTGTTTTCAGATATTTTAATTAGAAATAGCTAAGAGTAGTTAATGGAGAACAGTCTAGATTACTTTACATAGATATCTATAGTTTTAAGATTAGGTTAAACAGAAAAAAACTTAAACCATTTTGTTTATTATAGGGTCATTGATCTTCCAAAATACTGTTCATTTTCTTCTGTTATTAAAATCATATATGTAAATACTTCCAACAGATTTAATTTTTTTTTAGCACATACAAGAAAACTCCATAGACTTGGCACAAAAATATAATTGTTAATAAGATCAAATCTGTTTATGACAATGAGCTCATGATAATATGTAAATCAAATTTTTCTCAGTTTTTATTTCACCTTAACTTTGTCTCTTTGTTTTTGGTTTCTAGAACTTCCACATAATCTAGAATGTTCTTTTATAATTGTACAGTGGCCCTACTAGTTATATTTTGTATGTGTAGAGGTGAGAGAAGAAAGAGTAATCAATCACAGAGGCAGAGTGATGGGATGACAGGCAGTAAGGGTACGGCGCACACCCAGCAGCCCTGTGAGGTTGAGGTCTTTTTAGTTGTCTTAGAATCTAGTTTTGTAGGTTCTCATTTTATGGTAGATTTCATCTGCAATGTAATCAGAAGCATCTAGAAGCTCCATGGACTCCCTTAGTGTCAGTTAGTATTTAGAGTCCATTTAGACCTTAGCATTTTGGTTTCCCCTTTATCATAAAGAATTCTATAAGCCTTGTCAAGGTAAATACTGAATTTCATTATTAGAATATCCATTAAGACTTAAAAACAAAAACAAAAACAAAAACAAAAAAACTTGAAGAAAGCCATGTATGATAATGCAGGGCACAGGTGGAAAAGTACCCACCATACAGCCCTTCTTTTTTTTTTTTTTTTTTTTTTTTTTTNTCATTAAGAATTATTGCCAGGTGGTGGTGGTGCACACTTTTAATCCCCCCCTCTGGAGGCAGAAACTGGCAGATCTCTGAGTTCAAGACCAGTATGGTCTATAGAGAGTGTTCCAGGAGAAACTGTGTCTCAGGAAAAAAAAAAAAAAAGTCAGGCTAGTTCCATAATATTTTGTTTACAAAGTAAAACTGGAGAGTGTGTGCTGCTTAACATCTACTGTCTAGAAGTTTCCATACCTCTAATTCATCTTTTCTTTCTGTAGGAAAGACGGCTAAAAGAAAGAGAGGCCAGAAGAGAAGCCAACAAAAGACAAACAAAGGTGAGGAGGGACTTATGTGTGGGTGTGTATCTTCATATCTATAGTCTTTTTTTTTAAACAGGGTTGTTGAGGTATTTGTCAGAGAACTTTATATAAAATAAAGAAAATCTTTGTAATATTGAAATTGATTTAAATCTGTATTTTTCCATATATACTTACTTTTTGTGGCTTTTTTTGTTTTTTGTTTTTATACCAGGGTATTCTGGACTGAGCCCTGGTAGCCTAGTCTTTACGTTGTCATTTGTTTCCTTTATAAAGGGTTAAAAATTCTAAGCTAGCATGTGATCTGGACTTTGCCTGACCCTTCTGACCACCTTTCCTATTAAATACAGAAGACAATTGACTTTGTGGGCCAACTGAAGGATTTGCATACTTGTCATTTTTAGGCTAAAAATATGGCTTATTTGTACTCAATTGGATAATTTGATAATAGATTACAGTGAGAGCATCAGTTGGCTTTGCTTTACCTCTGGTGATCTAGATGGAAACACTATAAGCTTCAGTATTCCCCCAAACATGTAGTTTCCCTGGAATATATGTGTAAAGTTGTAAGCACCATCCATGTGCAACTGTTACTTTTAACCTGACATGCTTAACATTGAGAAGGTTTCCGCTCCTGCATTTTGAGGACATCTAATAGAAATGGTTTCTGGGACTCAGGGACAAACACTGAATTTTATTTCACATTCTATATGTGCCATGCCTGACTAGCCACGATTGAGTTTTTCTTGGCAGTTAGCAAATGTCTGACTCACTTGAGCAAGCGCACTATGTTCTTTGCTCCCCCACCTTTATACTGGTCGTAGCATGTAGGAAGCAAGTCGGAGATGATACCGCTGCTGTACTTTGGAAGTGGGAAGCAGTTAATTACTTTATGGTGTAAAAGGAAAAGAGTGCTTACATTCACTACTAAATGGCCTGGAAATTGGATCATAGGAACTGTAGTGGATAAAGACTAAGAAGAAAATCTTAATCTTAATGAAAACAGTTGATGTTTGTGGGTATTTCATGGTCAACATTAACACAAGCACATTTTGTTTTACTAGCAAGCTCTCAATTTCCAGATAGTAAGTGTCATGTTTCTATATGTCCTTTGTGTTTTTATACTTGTTTGTATCGTCTTCCTTTGTATTTGTGGGTCCCTTATCTGTAGAGTAATCCATCTATAGACCAGAATTGTAGTTAAGCCTACATTTGTAGTGAACACGTACATATCCTTGCATAAGTTTTTAAAGAAGATTTTATCTTTAATTATGAGTTCTTGTGTGTGGCTCTGTGGGAATATGTATATATGCCTAGAGGTGCCTGTGGAGGTCATGCCTCCCTAGAGTTGGAGCTATAAGTGGCTGTGAGCCATGTGATGTGGGTGCTGAGAACTGAACAGCTTTGGCTGTTTGAGGATGGATAAGAAACTTTTCTTGGAACCACTTTTCTTGAGTTTTGAGGGAAAACTACTTAGTATAGTTTATTTTTTTATATTTGTTGGTGCTATGTTCTGAGTCTTTCATAATGGTTTGAATTGTAAAAAATTATTTTCACTTACTGGACTGCTTTTAAATCCCTTTTCCTTAATTTCCACATTGATGGGTGTCTGTGGTTTTTTTTTGTTTTTGTTTTTTTTTGTTTTGTTTTGTTTTGTTTTTAATGGTTTTAGATCTTTATTGTAGAAAGGCAGGGAGAAAGGAGAGAAAGTAGAAAGAGAGAGAGAGACTGGCCCTGGCTGTGGGGAGAGAAGGAAGGCTAGAGAGTAAGAGAGGTAAAAGCTTAGAAAGCCTGTGTTTAGTTTTGATAGCCTGTGTTTAGTTTTGATCCTCTTTCTGTTGGGGAAGTCAATTTATGGCCCAGTGTTAAGTTTTTCCAATAGGGCTGATCTTGAATGTGAACTTGTTGATGAAAGCCTCCCTCCTCTCCTCCCTTTTCTTGTTTTTGCTGTGTGTCTGTTTTAGGACATCCGGTAGAGGACTTCCTTGTTAGGGAACCGTCTTGTAACTGTATCTGCGTAGCCATGGAGGAGTAAGCTGAGGAGAGTGAAGGAAGCAAGGCTGTGCCAATGACAAGGTTGTCTCCTCTAGGACCTGAAATAGATGAAGCTTTGTCTACAGTTGCTGAGCATAGTTGAGAAACCTCCATATCACAGCCCCTTTCTGGGGGTGCAGAGATGAGAGCTATCTCCTTTGAGAGTGTTATCGTGAGCAGAATGGCCAGTTTTTAACCAGTCCCCTGACATTCTCTGTATACTGAGNTGTGCCAATGACAAGGTTGTCTCCTCTAGGACCTGAAATAGATGAAGCTTTGTCTACAGTTGCTGAGCATAGTTGAGAAACCTCCATATCACAGCCCCTTTCTGGGGGTGCAGAGATGAGAGCTATCTCCTTTGAGAGTGTTATCGTGAGCAGAATGGCCAGTTTTTAACCAGTCCCCTGACATTCTCTGTATACTGAGCTAAAATGAAAGCCTAGTGAATCTCTCAGAAATTTGATAATTTTATTTTGTTAAAGTTTATCTGTGGTCTGTTGAAAGAAAAATACGAGGGTGAAACTTCCATAATGATTTCCTGAGTACCCAATATTTTGGGAGATACAGGTTTCTAAAATCCATCCATCCATCCATCCATCCATCCATCCATCCATCCATTGCTTGTTTTTTGTTTAATTATATTAATCGTGTGTATGAGTGTGTATGTGTATACATTACAGTGCACATGTGCAGGTCAGAGGACAACTTGCTGGAGTTCTCTCCTTTCACCATATGGGTCCCGGGATTAAATACAGGTTTTCAGGATTGGTGTCAAGCATACTTATCCACTGAGGATTTTACTGGCCCAAGATACAGATCTTTTCATTAATGAAATCTTTCTAAAGTAAAGAAATAAGCTGAACAGGAGGGCTGCTTGTTTTTCAGCTAACAAAATGAAATATAGTTGTCATAATGATCAACAAAATACATTGGGGCTGGGCGTGGTGGCACACTCCTTTAATCCCAGGAAGGCAAAGGCAGGCAGATTTCTGAGTTCAAGGCCAGCCTGGTCTACAAAGTGAGTTCCAGGACAGCCAGGGCTATACAGAGAAACCTTATCGAGAAAAACCAAAAAACAAACAAACAAACAAATAAAAAACACACACACACAAAAACCAAAAACAAATTACATTGGTTTTGGAGTTAAGAGAAGTTGTTAGTCTTTGAAATATAGCTCCTTATTTAGCTCTCATTTAGCTAGGTTTTCTAAGGCACTGGTGGTGGTCACACATGCTGATTATAAGAGCTGATGGCTGGAAGAAGTTTTGCAGTTATGTAAAGAAAGAAAAAACAGTGCAAAAGCTTGAGATACACCCTCAGACTTGTCAGGGCTCCCATAACTTTGAAAAGAGGGAGGATTTATTAAGTACAAGTATATTGCTGATGAAATAGAATATTGTTGATAAAGGAACAAAGAGAACAACTTAGAACTGAAACACTGGAAAATGACATTATATTGAAATTTAAAACAGTTTATATATTTTGAGGTTGAAAGTTCTATAGTCGTAAGTTTCTAGTTTTATGCTGGGATGCTTAATTTACTTTGACAATAATGGTCTAAAGAATAGCTTACTCAGCAGATAAAGGCAAGCAAAAGAGGGAAATAGAGGAGAAACAAAGTAAGGGCAGGAATAGAGAACATTATAGAAGAAAAAAGAAAGCAGTAAGAGGCGAGGAGAAAGAAAAGGATTTACTAAGAATGAGAGTGCATGCAGCAGTAGGTTCAGCTCAGACAGAAGATAACACAGGGAAAAGCATTCCCACCCTCGTTAACTGGGAGCACATTTCATCAACTGATAGTAAAGAACTTTCACTTGATGGACCTGAGCCTGAAATCAAATCTGTGCAGCCACACATCTGTTCATTGCTATAGAACATGGAAACCTTGAAGCTCCAACCATCTGTTTTACACCGACTTTGCTATGTTACTTCAGCAGGGTGATTAATACTTGGGAGTCTTGGAAGTGTGAAAAAAGGCCCCATGTCCCTACATACCTCAGTGGTTGCTTCCTACATTCCAGGCACAGTTGGGAAGCACCCTCATCTTGAGCAGTAGCCACCCTAGGGATTTTGAGCTGAGGAGTTTTAGAAGGGTGAGTCAACCTGTCTAGCCCACAGATTGCAAAGCTAAGTGTGACCACCAGAGGCCTCTGCTACACAAGGGAAACTATTAATGTGAAAACAGTCTGGCTGACTTTATAATAAATGCAAACACCAGCATATGCTATAGAAAAGAAGAGTTGGCATCCTACTTAGGTTTCTATTGCTGTGATAACGACCATGACCATGACCGTTTACAGTCTTTGTAGTGCATTTGGAAGGAACTCATGGCAGAAACTCAAGGCAGGAACCTGGAGACAACAGGCTATGAAGGAACTGCTTACTGTTTTACTCCTAATGGCCTCCTTAACCTGATTTCTTATGCAACCTAGGACCACCTACCCAAGGGTTGTACTGCCCAAAATGATCTGGACCCTCTCATACCAGTCATTAATCAAGACAATACCCCATAGGTTTGCCAACAGGCCAGCCTTATTGAGGCATTTTCCTCAATGAAGATTCCTTCTTTGCAGCCATCTAGATCTGTCAGGTTGACTAAAGCCGACCAGCAGAACCGGCATATTTCAATTTAGCTCCCACTATACATATGATGACGGTTTCTAATTTTTACGAGTCCATAAAGAAGCTTCTCTAAAATGTAATCTTTCTGTATGTGTTTTCCCTATTATGCTTTCCTTTTTGCTTTTTATATTTTATTTTTTGTACAAGATGTTAGAGCAGTTCACTTAGAAATCAAATGACTCATTTAGAGCAATCACTCTTAGTAAGTGAATATATTGGAATGAGGTATTTCTGCTTCCCCAGATGACAAAACTCTTTCACTGTATTGCATGTAAATTTTTTGCTTAATTTTTGTTTTTCTAGTCTGCTCAATAGGTTTCCCAAATAGATAAATATGGTTGCAAATGCCCTTAATCCCAGACGGGGTTCTGCATTTTATCTTTAAAGGAAGAAGGAGTCAATTGGTAATGAAAACAGATGAACACAGCTAACAAAGAATAAGCTTTGCACTGATTATTTAAACGTGTTCTTGGTCTTGGAAGTGGGTGATAGGGCAGGCATTTCCTATTTTAGAATTTATGGTATCTACTACCTCTTGGTGTTAGTAGCAGTAGGTTTTGTGAATAAGGAAGACTTTTGAGGATGCATTTTTATTTTTTGTCTTGTTATACGTGGGCTATAGAGTTACAAAGCTTGTTTCTTCCTTTTAAGCCATAAAGGCTTTTGTTGGAGAGCACCATAAACTAGTGCTCCAAAGAATCTAAAGTTAGGTACTAGAAGAATTTCTCCCTGCAAGTAGTCATGTGTCTCTAAAATATGACTAAGAAGGATTTGTTTTTTTCTCTCTGATACGGTTTTTGTTTGTTAGGTTTTTTCTTTTTGGCCCTCTAATGAGTTATAGGTAAAAATACTTGGAAACTAAAATTTTATTGCTGTTGTTGTTATAATCAACAATAAGTGATTTATCTTTGCTGTATTTTCTTGCTTTGGGGAAAAGATATTGCCAGGTATTTATAATATTTCATGCACAAAGATTTTTCTTTTCCATTTTTTATTATTATTGATATATAACAGGATTGAAAGATTTCTTTACTGGAAGACAGCTCTTGAATTTGTTGTTTTTATGGTGTGTTGGTGTAGCTGTTCTACAACGTCATGTGGAGTGCTTTAGCCTTTCAGAATGCTTTCATCAAGATTATTCTTAAGCAATGAGTTTATGAAATAAGTAGAAGCATTATAGCCTTAAAACTTCTGAAAGAAGCTTGACTCAGAATATCTACTTACTGACTTGGACCAGGTCATATTTAACTGGTGAAATGAAAGCATTCTCAGGTTTCTGTCTTCTGCTCAACAAAAGTCTTTTGGCCTTATGGTTTGTTTTGTCTCTTGAGATTAGATTTTTACTTTAACAAGTCCTCCTTCTATTGCCTTAGGCAGTATGTAGGGTGTTTAGGAGGGAATAGTAGAATGTGTTCCTGGATTTATCTCTGGTTCCTTTTCTAAACCATTGTAGATTTATATGCATGTGAATTCTTCTCCACCACTCTGTTCCCTGAACTTTACTTTCCCTTATTAATGCAAGCATTCTGGAGAAATGTTGGTAGTGTGACTACTTGTCTATGCACTGTGCCATACTAAGAAATGTGTACATGCCTATGCCAAAATTTGTTCATATAGCAGTCCCAGTTATAATCATCAAACATCAGAAATTAATCAAATTATAGAGTAGATTATATTGTAGTATAGCCATACATTGCAGTATTATATCTGTCATTGCTATTTACTGTAACAGAAACAAATTTCACAAATACAAATTGAGCAAAATAAGACAGATAGAAACTTAGTGTATAATACTCTATGTAAAGTCTTTCTCAAAGCAAAACTAACATTTTGGGTTAGAGTTAGGATACAGGACTGATTTTAAGGATGGGGTATTGGCACTGAAAAGGCAGGATGAACATGGGAGAGATTTCCAGGGAGCTTGAGTTCTGCTGCTTGTGATTTATGCATGTTACTAAGTGTATAGCATGCTCATTGCCTTGGCGAAATACCTGACAAGGGCTACTTTAAGAAGGAGGTCTTTAACTCATGGTTTGAGGGTGCAGTCCATCATGGTGAGCAAGGAAGCCAAAGCAGCAGGAGCTCAAGGCAGCTGCTCACTTTGTATTCTCCTTCATACTTAGCTTGGTTTCTCCCTTTTTATTGTCCTGGACCCTAGCTCATTGAATGGTGCCACTCATTTAGAATAGGGTTTCTTCCTTCAGTTAACCTAATTTAGAGAATTTCTTATAGATAATGACCAGAAATTCATTTTCATGGTGATAACACAGCATACTTTTAAAAAAATTAATTTATCTTTTTACACTCCACCCCCCTCCCATCCACTCTCCAACTGTTCCACATCCCATTCCTCCTCTCCACCCTCCTGTCTCCACATGGATGTCCCTACCTCCCCCCCCTCAACCCCACCTGACCTCTAAAGTCCCTGGGGCTTTTAGTCTCTTGAGGGTTTGGTGCATCATCTCTGAATGAACACAGACCTGGCAGTCCTCTATTGTATGTGTGTTGGGGCCTCATATCAGCTGGTTTATGCTGCCTGTTTGGTGGTCCAATGTTTGAGAGATCTCGGGGGTCCAGATTAATTAAGACTGTTGGTCCTCTTATAGGATTACCCTTCTCCTCAGCTTCTTTCAGCCTTCCCTAATTCAACAACAGGGGTCAGCTGCTTCTGTCTACTGGTTGGGTACAAATATCTGCATCTGATTCTTTCAGCTGCTTGTTGGGTCTTTCAGAGGGCAGTCATCATAGGTCCCTTTTTGTGAGTGCTCCATAGCCTCAGTAATAGTGTCAGGCCTTAGAACCTCCCCTTGAGCTGGATCCCACTTTGGGCCTGTCACTGGACCTTCTTTTCCTCAGGCTCCTCTCCTTTTCCATCCCTGCAGTTCTTTCAGACAGAAAAAATTATGGGTCAGACTTGAAACACAGCATACTTCAATCAGGATTTTTTTTTTAATTGAAAATGAAGCGGAAGGTTAGATTTCTATAAGTACTGTCAGCCCAGATGTTTAAGTTTGGAATTCTTGAATATAAGATTTTATGAATAACTTTGGTAAGTAATAAGCTATAACCCCTATAAAGGGGCTTAAATGAAAGCTCTGAAAGTTAATAATTTACATTCTTCAAATACATAATTTTAAGATCCCCATGTTCCAAGAAATGTAGTGATTCACCTCCTAAAACTTATACATTTTCCTCAAATAAGAAAATGAATAGTTCTTGTGGTTCTGTAGCTTAGAAAAATGTTTCCTAAAGTGCTCTTACCCTTGAATGTTTTGCCCTTGTCTGTACAACTGCTACTTGGTGGTTTGTAGTGTTCCTTTGAGAAAAACAAAATGAAGGAAGAAAAAGAACAAATATTCCCTAAGCAAAGGTGGAAACATTAGAGTGGTTGAAAACATCCACGCTGTGAATTCTCCTCCATTGTAATGATCTGATAACAGGTTATGGGTCTTCCTTAATCAGTAACTGCCAAGCTCCCGAGTTGCTCTCAGAAGAACATGACGTTTCCAAGTTCATTTCTGGCCCATCAGTTTTGTGGCCCAGGACATATCTTCTTAACTCTAGTTTCTTCTTCTATAATAACAGCAGTGATGTAGCCTGCATTGTCAGCCTTCCAGGGCTCTTATGAGGAAGGTACATCTATATAGTGAGCTGTGATCACTTTTAAAGATGCAAATTATTGCAATCAGCACATTGTATATGTTCTTTAAGATAAACTTAGTCTGAGATAACGAGGATTAGTGAAAGCTGGAGTGTGTTGTCACTAAATAGTTCAAAGGTGCTTCAGCTGTAGGCATCTGTCACCTTCCTTCCTTCCTTCCTTCCTTCCTTCCTTCCTTCCTTCCTTCCTTCCTTCCTTCCTTCCTTCCTTCCTTCCTCTCTCCCATCTAAATATGTGGGTGGAAGGCGTTGAATTTCTTTCTTTATAAAATCTTTATATTAGTAAAGCCTGAGGTACTGTAAAGTCCTGAGGTAAGAATCCCTTTTGGATCCATTTCTGCTTCTGTAGGAGAGTGTCTGTGTGAGGGTAAGTGCACTCTCGAGTCATTCAAGCTCAGCATCCAGCTCTGTTTGTGTTTCGGAGTACCTGCCAGCATCTCTTGTTTTTACTCTGTAAACTTTCAATCCACATGTAAAAAAAATTGCCCTTGGTACTTTACACAAAACTGGTACTGACCTAGTATATCTAATGGTGTTTGGTGCCCGCAAAGGTCAGTGTGGCATTGAATAGATCTACTGTGACTCAGATGTTCTGGACTAGACAGATGTCTTATAGCCTCCCTTTCAGGCTTACAATTCCAGTTCCTTTCTTATCCATTAGGTAATAAAATATTCACTGTCAGTTTTATGTCCTTTTCTACATAACATTTGCAGGTGTGTGGGTTTATTCTATATAGCATTTCCAACAGTAGTTAAAATGTAGAAGAAATCTGTAATCATCACAGGGCATTTTTTTTTTTTACTTTATATGAGTTTTTAGAGAATGGTTTTGAGAATATAGAATATATCAGATTTTACTGGCATGCAAAAGGGAAACAAGAGACCTAGCTAAATAGTTTGATGAATAATAGAGGCTATTAGATACCAAGAGGAGGGAAGATCCTAAAAGGATTCATCTTTTTGCTCTACAGGTCTTAAAGTGCCATCATGTGTTAATCCTGATAATGGCAAGATAGAATTAAACCTGTTCTTGAGCAACTCACAGTGTAATGAAAGAAACTTGCCTTTCTGAGCCTGGCTGATTTCACTTGACATGATGATCTTTAGTTTAATTCATTTTTTACAGGTGGCATAATTTCATACTTTTGTTGCTGGATAAACTTTTATTATTTGTATCACATTTTTTTATCTATTTATTAATGGGTATTTAGATTAATTCTCTAACTTGGTTGTCAAAAAATGCTTAAATAAACATAGATTACATAATTATTTCTGTTGTACATTGACCTAGATCCCTTGGGTTATATACGCAGGTGTGGCATGTTTCCTGGAATTTATGGCCATGTGAACATGAAACAGTGAAATATGCTTTCCCAGTTCAGTTCTTTTCAATGAAAATGAGCTCAATTGGGAAAGCACTTTTTTCATTATTTAATGTTCAAATCTGAAAATACTAATATTTAAATGTCAGAGAAATCTCTTAGAATACCATATATTTGATGTTCTTGAACCTTCCCATTTGACATATTTCATCACATTTTTATTGAGAAAATGTTTATTAGTATTTGTTTGGTGGTGGTGGGGGTGTTCTGGTACCCTTCTAAGGGTCACTTAATGTATAAACAGTGCCCTAAATGTGAACAGACTGTGAGTCTCATCACGATGGGTATCAAAAAGAAGACTGAAAATAAGTTTGTTTAAATGTATTTACAGAGCACAAAATCTCAATTTTGTTCTTGCTTGATATTCTATAATTTTGCAAAAAGATTTTTTTGAATTAAGAAAAATTTGGTAGTTATTCTAGTTTCTAAAATTATGCTTTTTATGAAGTATGCTAAATCTGTTAATTTTTTTTTAAGACAGGGTTTCTCTGTATAGCCCTGGCTGTCTTGGAACTCACTTTGTAGACCAGGCTGGCCTCGAACTCAGAAATCTTCCTGCCTCTGCCTCCCGAGAGCTGGGATTAAAGGCGTGTGCCACCACGCCAGGCCTGTTAAAATATTTTTACAGACATTTTGACAGTTAATATTTTTACCTTCATTGTAGAGAATTCTGGTAAAATGTGGATATATATTAAAAGGCTGAAATTCAAGAATTTCTATAATCATTGCCTAGAAACCTGGAAATAATGTTTAGTGTTTGCACACTTACATAATTGTGTCAAATTCTTAAAATTCTATTTTAATAGATTATCTAAACTAAAAAGTATATATCTAACAGGGTACCTTACATTTCAAAACTGTGATATGGCATTGTCATGTATGAATGTGTTGAGTTAGAATCATAGCTACCACGGGGTCCCTGTGGCCTTTGGGCCACCCCATGGATATATCTGGCTAGATTCCTTTGACGAGTATATTCCTATAGGCAGTTGCTTACTTGACATCTTTATTTGGGATTTTAAGTGACAATCTCAATATATTTAAATGCAAGCTTCATATCTTTGTGACCCAAATATGTTATTGCCATGATCTTCCTTATCCCAGGAGAAGATACACCCATCTTTCCACCAGCTGAACAGAAATCTTAAAAATACTGTTGACTTTTTGTTCATATTCTTCCAGGGCTTATCAGAAAGTGCTATTTATTTTACCTTAAAAATTGAAAATTTGCTATAGATCAGATGTCTGAAGTTATTATTAATTAATAGTGATTTAACATGGTTAGGGTTGTTTTTAATACTTTTTAAAAATTGCTTTATTTACTTTCTAAATGTTGCCCCCCTTCCCAGTCCTTTTTCCAAGAGTTCTTCACCATATTCCCTCTCCCCTTTGATTCTGAATGGGTGCTTTCCCCTTCTGTGGGGCATCAAGTCTCTACAGGATTAGGCACATTCTATCCCACTGAAGCCAGACAAGGGAGTCCTCTACTACATTTGTGCTGGGGGCCACAGACCAGCCCATGTGTGCTCTTTGGTTGGTGCCTTAGTCTCTGGGAGCTCCCAGGAGTTCAGGTTAGTTGATACTGTTGGTCTTCCTATGGGGTTGCAATCTGTTCCTTCAATCCTTTCCCTAACTCTTCCACAGGGGTCTCCAACCTTAGTCTAATGGTTGGCTGTAAGTATCTGCATCTGTCTCAGTCAGCTGCTGGTAGAGCCTCTTAGAGGACAGCCATGCTGGGCTCCTGTCTGCAAGCACAACATGGTATTATCAGGGTTTGGTGCTTTGCCCTTGGGATGGACCTCGAGTTAGTCTGGTCGCTGGATTGCCTTTCCTTTAATCTCTTCTCCATTTTTTGTCCCTGCATTTCTTTTAGACAGAAAAAATTCTGGGTCAAAAAATTTGGAGGTAGTTTAGTGACCCCATCCCTCCACTGGGAGCCCTCTATCTACTGAAGGTGACCCCTTCGAGTTTCATCTCCACATTTCCGCTAAGGTCATCCCCATTGAGTCCTGGGAGCCTCTCACTTCCCAGGTTTCCAGAACTTTCTAGAGGTTCACCTCAACCCAACCCCCGCAGCTACATACTTCCATTCATCCTTTTGTACCTCTGGGCTTCTCTCTTTTTTTCCATACCTGATCCTGTCCCCCTTTCCCTTTCTTCTCCCCTCCCACCCAACTCCTTCCCTCCCTCTGCCTCCTGTGATTATTTTGTTCCCCCTTCTAAGTGGATTGAAGCACCCTCACTTGTTCCTTTCTTCTTGTTAAGCTTTTTATGGCCTATGGGTTGTATCATGGGTATCCTGTACTTTTGGGCTAATATCCATTTATCAGTGAGTACATAGCATGCAAATCAATCTGGCAGTTCCTTGAAAAATTGGAAATAGTTCTATGTGAAGACCCAGCTACTACCACTTCTGTGCATAGACCCAAAAAATGCTCCACCATACCACAAGGACATGTGCTCCATTATGGTCATAGACGCCTTATTCATAGTAGACAGAGCCCAGATGTCCCTCAGCTGAAATATGGATACAGAAAATGTGGTTCATTTACATAATGGAATACTATTCAGTTGTTAAAAATGAGTGTATCATGAATTTTGCAGGCAAGTGGATAGAACTAGAAGTATCATCTTGACTGAGGTAACTCAGACCCAAAAGCACATGGTTAGGTTTATTGATTATGCTAAATATACCATAAAATATTAGCTATAAGAAAGATCTATTTAAGAGGTTATGGTAATTATGTATCTGCAAAGTTCTTATAAGTCAAAATTATCTAAACATTAAAATTTATATACACAGTCCAATTTTCAGTCCCTTTTTTACTGTCACTGTGCCCATCATCTCTGATCATAGGTTGTCCGTGTTTAAGAACCCTTTATTCTATTTGTAGCTACTCTCTGTCTCTTTAATACAGTGGCGAGAACAAGCATTACAAGTAAGCTGTGTTGTGTTACCCTTCTGTTCAAATCCCAGCTCTTAGAGTGCTTCTAAAGCTTAATTATAGCAATAGCTGCAAAGTTCTAAATCTAGTGCAGATTTTATTTCCTCTGTTTTGCCAATTAATTAACTTTAACATCAGGTTTTGTGATTATTTCTCATGAACAACAAGGAAATTCTGGCCCTTGTCCTGGTGTACTGCCAGATTGCTATGTCAGTCGCTTCCTTAATACCTTTGGATTTCTGCCCCAAATGCCGCTTTCCTAGTGAGGCTCTCCTGATCACCTGTTAGAGAATACTAACCTCATCCTCCCTTGTACTCTTACCTAATTTTTTTCTCCTCCTTATTTGTCCCTATCAGAAGATATAGAACTGTGTACCTGGGTGTTGTTGTTTGACCTACTCTATCGTGGAAATCTCTGTTCACTTTTCTGTCTATGCCACATAGGCTGGAATCCAGCAAATATTAAGTGTTCAGTGTTGTAGTGAAGGAAGCATTGTCTGCTTAATTTACTTGATTTTACTGTGAAAAACATTAGTTTCCAGAATTACTTAGAACTGTCTATTAGAAGGTATAACTTTGGAGATGTGCTTTGCTCTTTTGGAGACTGAAGAGTAAAGCCAAATGAGGTGAAAGGGGTGAGGAGAGGAGACCGTGCTACTGCACACACACAGACAGAATTGCTGCCTTTCAGCAGTCTTAACTGTTAGACTTCTACCCTATAGAAAGGATGCTACATATTGTGGTTAATTTCCATTGTCAGTTGGTACCATAAAGAACATGTAAACAGGACTGGGCAAACCCAGGTTATGGTTGTATAATCCTAGTTGTATAACCCAGAGATGCCATTGATTTAACCTGTAAAAACACTCACTGTGATCTCCGTGAACACATAATGTTTTTGTTGGTAGAAAATGGGACTTTTGATATAAATGCCTTACTCCATTTATCTCTTTTTGTAGTACTTTCCTTTCTGTATTTGTCATAGTAGCACAGAGGAAAGAAAAAAATACTCTTTTCCTTTACTTTTCTAGAACTTAAAAGAAATTGCAACTTTTTTATTTTAACAACTTCTTCCTTACCAGTCTTATAAGTTAGTAAAACAAAGAAGTTCCATATTGGCAGCATGGCTCTCTCCCCCTTGTTGGTATAGTTAGAGGTTGCATTACACGTGCATTGCCTCATTAATTAATTCTCCCAAACAGTGCTATGAAACGGGCATGACTACCATTACTGTAGCAGTGGGGACACAGGGATTTTCAAGATGAACAAGAGTTCAAAGCCAGACAGTTATTATATATGCTAGGTAAGTGCTTTACCACAGAGCTACATTTCCAGACCCAAACTACTTGTTTTCAAACCTCTTCTCAACTGGTCTCCTGCTAGGTGTGGCCATTGAGGGTTCCAGGTAAAATGTGTTCTAGGCATTGGGAGCTGACACTTAGAAATGCGGTCTGGAGGAAGAGCTTAGGGAGTTCACATGAGGTTAAAGCAGGGTCTTCCAGGATTTGCTTAGTCGCTTGGGAAGAGAGAGTGAGGAGAGGCCACAGCAGGCATACTGCTAAGATGCTGGGGATGGGACTGGGGGTTAGATTTGAAGAAGAGGATGGAGAGTGAAGATCTGAAACTCTCCTACCTCCTCCCCTAGCCTATTGATTTTTCTGGCAGAGTTCACCAGAGGGATCTTAGAGAATGATTGCTGCATTGGGGGATAAGATAGGGGATGAGTAGGAAGGAAGGTGGAGGAGATGTGCATAATTTGCCAGAGATGGGGCAGAGAGGAAGAGGAGCCTGCAGGAGATGGGCAGAGAGGAAGAGGAGCCTGCAGGAGATGGGCAGAGAGGAAGAGGAGCCTGCAGGAGATGGGCAGAGAGGAAGAGGAGCCTGCAGGAGATGGGCAGAGAGGGAGAGGAGCCTGCAGGAGATGGGCAGAGAGGAAGAGGAGCCTGCAGGAGATGGACAGAGAGGAAGAGGAGCCTGCAGGAGATGGGCAGAGAGGAAGAGGAGCCTGCAGGAGATGG
>CACVCL010023288.1:0-20120 GCA_902729485.2 Mus minutoides
AAAAAAAAAAAAAGCATGTGCCATCACACCTGGAAAAAAAAATAGGAAATAGCCTTGAACTCACTGGTACAGGAAACAACTTATTGAGCCCATAACTCAGTCTCTAATATCAACAATTAGTAAAGGGGACCTCTAGAAGAGGGAAGAAAATACCCATGGAAGGAGTTACAGAGGCAAAGTTCAGAGCAGACCCTGAAGGAATGACCATCTAGAAACTGCTCCACCTAGAGATCCATCCAATAAACATCCACCAAACCCAGACACTATGGCAGATGCCAACAAGAGTTTGCTGACAGGAGCCTGATATAGCTGGCTTCTGAGAGGTTCTGCCAGGGCCTCACTAATACAGAAGTGGATGTTCACAGTTATCCATTAGATGGAGCACATGGTCCCCAGTAAAGGAGCTAGAGAAAGTACCCAAGGAGCTGAAGTGGTTTGAAGCCCCCTAGGAGGAACAACAATATGAACTAATGAGTAACCCCAGAGCTCCCTGGGACTGAACCACCAATCAAAGAAAACACAGGGAGGGACTCATGGTTCTAGCTGCATATGTAGCACAGGATGGCCTAGTTGGTCATCAATGAGAGGAGAGGCTCTTGGCTCAGTGAAGGTTCTATGCCCTAATATAGGGAAATGGCTGGGCTGTGAAGCAGGAATAAGTGGGTTGGGGAGGAGGGAAAGCAGAGAGAGGATAGGGAATTTTCAGAGGGGAAACTAGGAATGGGGATAACATTTGAAATGTAAATAAAGAAAATATCTAATAATAATGAAAAAATAAATGGGACCTTATGAAACTGAAGTACTTCTATAAGGCAAAGGAGACTGTCAATAGGACAAAATTACAACCTACAGAATGGAAAAACATCTTCATCAATCCTAAATCTAACAAATGACTAATATCAAAAAATATATTAAGAAATCAAAAAGTCCTTTTCCCTCCCCAAACAACATATCAGATTCCCCTTTCCTCCCCACTCCCCCCTATCCACTTTCCCTCCCAGGCCCCTCCCTCCAGAAGTTAGACATCAACAACCCAAATAGTGATTACAAAATGGGGTAGATAACTAAACAGAGAATTCTCAACAGAGGAATCTCTAATAGCCAAAACACACTTGAAATGTTCATTATCTTTAATCATCAGGGAAATACAAATGAAAATAACTCTGAGATTGCACTTTAAACCCAACACAATGGCCAAGTGCAAAGCCTCAAGGGACAGTACATGGTGGAAAGGATATGAAGCATCCCTTTGCTGTTGGCAGGATAAACTTTTATAACTAATCTGGAAATCAATTCCATAGTTTCTCCGAAAACTGGGAATAGTTCTATACTATACTTCAAGATATACTTCAAGAACCAGCTATACAACTCCTGGGCTTATACTCAAAAGATACTCTACTATCCTAAAGGGACACTTGCTCAACTATGTTCATAGCAGCTTTATTTGTATAGCTAGAAACAACCTAGATGTCTCTCAACTGAAAAGAAGATAAATAAAATGTGGTTCATTTACACAATAGAATAATGCTCAGGTATTAAAAACAAGGGCAACATGAATCTTTTAGACAACTGTATGGAAGTAGAAAATATTCTAAATGCGGTAACCGAAACCCCAAAGGACATGTATGGTATGTTCTCACTTATAAGTGGCCATTGGGCATAAAGTACAGTTTACTTATGCTACAATCCACAGAACCAAAGAAGCCAAATAACTGGGAGGGCCCAATGGAGGATGCTTTAATCTTTCCTAGATGGGAAATAAAATAGATATCAGAGGTGTATGGAAAGAAGAAAACTAGATGGGAGAGAGGATGGGGAGCTGCAGGGTAAGGAGGGATCAGGTGTAGAGAAATCAGGGAATACAGAAGGAAATTGGCAGTTGGCTGGTTAGGGACCATCTCTAGGATATTCCAGAAACCTGGAACAGGGAAGGCACAAGGGAATCTATGATAGTGACTCTACCTGGCTAGGCAGGACTCCCAATAGAAGGAAAATGTCAGCCACCATGCACAAAAACTTTGACCCAAAAATGTTCCCTGCCTATAAGATGTGCAGGGACAAATATGGATCAGAAATGAAGGGAATGGTCAACCAACGACTGGCCCAAATTGAGACCCATCCCATGGGCAAAAACCAATCCCTGACACTATTAATTGTACTGTTATGATTGCAGACAGAAGCCTAGCATAACTGTAGTCTGAGAGTCTCCACCCAGCAGCTGACTGAAGAAGATGCACAGAACCACCACCAAACATTAGATGGAGCTCAGGGAGTCATTTGGAAGATTTGGGGACAGGATTGAGGGGTCAGAAAAGGATAAGAACTCTATAGGAAGACAAACAGAGTCAACCTCTACCAAAAAGCATACACAGGCTTGACCTAGGCAACCCACATGAAGCAGATGTGCAGGTTGGTCTTCATGCAGGCCCCTCAACAACTGGAGCATGAGTTGTCCCTAAACAGGTTCCCGCTTTTTTCCCCCCCCCGAACTGGGCTGCCGTGCCTTGCCTCAGTAGCAAAGGATAATCCTTGTACTGCAATGAGTTGATGTGCCAAGGTGCATTGATCACCAGAGGTCCTCCTTCTTCTCAAAGGAGTAGAGGAAGGGGGGGGACTATGAGCTGTTGGGGTAGGGGGAAGGACCAGGAAGAGGTGGGCTGATATAGGGATATAAACTTAATATATAAATAACTTAAAAAAGAAAATAAGAATCTGCAAGCTAACTGTTAAAATTCTAAGGCCCATAGTTTAGTGTGTAATAACTAAATCTGAGTGTCTGAGTATAGGAGCCAGACACCAGTACATTTTTTAACTACTCCAATGACTAGATAGGAAGGAAAGCTTGAGAAGCACTGACAGAAATCTCCAGCATGTTCTTAATTATCTCGGGTAGATGTTTCAGGAAAATATGTGTACTATTCCTATACACTTAGAGGCAACTTCATTTTACTTATTCTTTCATAGAAATGTATACACAATTACTGCATTATAAAGTCATATATTTAGAACCCACACCAACTTTAACCCAGCTTTTGCCAAAACTATTTGAGCATAGAACTTCCACTCATTAATAGCTTACAGAACAAGTATTCCTCGGGAGGATACTCCGTAGACAATATTAAAAGAGGCTCAGAAATTTTCAAATGCCAAACAGTAAAACATTAATTAGTAAAAACATAGTGCATCCTGTGTTTATTATTATTATTTTATATTTGATTATTATAAATTATTATGATTTTATATATGATTATGACATTATTTGATTCACCTCTGGATTTGGTTCCTTTGGATCTCATTGAGACTTTCTCCTCATTAGTAATTGCTGAGAAAAGTCTTGAGATGTTACCTGTAGAAATCACATCCTTCCAGATGGTTCCCTAAGGAATTATATAATATGATACCAACTGCCCCTCTATAAAAGACTGTCCCCATAGCTGTGTCCTTAAGACTCTACTTTATAAGCAGTATTGAGTACACTCATTAATGCTACAATCTCTAGTTAAAATCAGTTGTTGAGGGGATTGAAGTCCTATTCAGAAGAGTTTAATAAATTCAATAAACTTCACGTATTTATTAGATACACTGAATTCTATGATATATTCTAAAACATTGCATACAAAGTATCATACTTCATAAATAGGCACATTGAGGTCAATGAGATGCTTCTTTGAGTTTGACATGTAATCCTAGTAACCCAGGTTAATTTCCAGAACCCACATATAGGTGAATAAAAAGAAATTTTTCTATACAAGTATTTCCTTACTTCTACATGGATACTGTGGCACATAATTTCTCCCAACAGAGGTGCATTAGATATAAGTATAGGGGTTGCAGAGATGGTTCTTCTATTTAGAGCACTAGCTGCACCTCCACAGGACACGGATTAAGTTTCCAGTATCCATATAGTAGCTAACAACAATCTCTAATTCCAGTTCCAGAAATTTCACTCTCTCTTCTGACCTCAAGTGGTACCAAACACAAATATGATACATACACATACATGCAAACCAAACACCCATGGACATAAAATAATATTTTAAATTTTTATATTGACTTTTTTGACTTCAAAATAAAAAAAGAAGTCACCATGTAAAAGATCCAATGAACCTAAGTCTAGGTTGGAGAAAATGTGAATAAGATTAAAACATATAAAAAATTTCAAAGAATTAATAAAAATGTAGTACCAAGGAAATTTCAAGAAGTGTTGATTAAATTAGGATGTACAAGAAGTGGATGCTCACAGTCATCTATAAGATGGAGCACGGGGCCCACATTGGAGAAGCTAGAGATAGAACCCGAGGAGCTGAAGGGGTCTGCAACCCTAGAAGAGGAACAACAATATGAACTAACCAGAAACCCCAGAACTCATGTCTCTAGCTCCATGTGTACCAGAAGATGGCCTAGTCAGCCATCATTGGGAGGAGAAGCCCCTTAGTATTGCAATCTTTATATGCCCCAATACAGGGGAATGCCAGGGCCAAGAAGTGGGAGTGGGTGGGCAGGGGAACAGGGCGGTGGGATGGGAGAGGGAACTTTCGGGATAGCATTTGAAATGTAAATTAAGAAAATATCTAATAAAAAATTGAAAAAAAAATAAATTAGAATGTACAAAACTAAAAGACATTTAGATAACTTTCCTTAAGAACATTTTCTATGAAACCAAATTTTAAAATAGAAATTGATGGAACTAGAGATCACTATGTTAAATTAAATAACAAATTTCAAAAGAGACACAATGGAGTACTATTCTGCTATTAAAAAAATGAATTTATGAAATTCTTGGGCAAATGGATGAATCTGGAGGACATAATCCTTAGTGAGGTAACCCAATCACAAAAGAAGTCATTGGACATGCGCTCACTGATAAATGGATATTAGCCCAGAAACTTAGAATACCCAAGATACAATCTGCAAAACACAAGAAAATCAAGAAGTAAGACCAGCTTGTGGATACTTGATTCCTCCTTTGAATAGGAAACAAAATACCCATGTAAGGAGTTACAGAGACAAAGTTTAGAGCTAAGATGAAAGGATGGACCATACAGAGACTAACCAACCTGGGATCCATCCCATAATCAGTCACTAAACTCAGACACTATTGCATAGGACAGCAAGTGTTTACTGAAGGAACCCTGATATAGCTGATTCCCACAGAAGAGGATGCTCACAGTCATCCATAAGAGGGAGCACGGGGCCCACATTGCAGAAGCTAGAGATGAAAGGGTCTGCAACCCTAGAAGAGGAACAACAATATGAACTAATCAGAAACCCCAGAACTTGTGTCTCTAGCTCCATATGTAGCAGAAGATGGCCTAGTCGGCCATCATTGTGAGGAGAGGCCCCTTGGTACTGCAAACTTTATATGCCCCAATACAGGGGAATGCCATGGCCAAGAAGGGGAGCAGGGAGGGGGGAAGGGATTTTTGGGATTGCAGTTGAAATGTAAATTAAGAAAATATTTAATTAAAACAATTGAGATCTAAAAAAAAACATTTAAACATTTTAAAATGTTTATATTCATATGTGTCCATGTATGCACACATTTGATTTTCTGAGATAGACATCAGTAAGAAGACAACTGGTAGGTACATTGTTGAATTAAGTGCATTAGCTCATACAATCCATGCAACAATACTGTAATGTAAATACATCACCATCTATTATTTTAAGGAGATAAGAGAAGCTATGCAAAGAGAATGTCTCCTTAATATTCTGTCTCATGATAGAAACATGTCTGGATTTGAGTCCATAAGTCTGGTCCCAGAACACAAATTCCTGACATCTCTTTCATACTGAGCTTTCCCACGAGGTTAATTCTGAACTCCATATTTGGGGATTCTTGAAGGAGTTGCCTCAATCTGCATTTTTTCTTACAGTAGCACAAATGGTAGATGTGCTGTGCTTGTAGATGGTATTGAAGCTTCATCTTCTTGTAGGCCACTGCCAGTCAGGATATGCTGACCTATTCCTCCCACACTCCTCCCTTAAGTAAATCTTTGCCACAGAGCATAAAGTATGCTTAAGCTATCCATGTGTGTCTTATTTACTTTGCTATGCATGACGCAGGATTCTTAGTTTGAAGTCATTTCAATGTGGCCAAAACTGTGAGGAGGAAGAGCAATATACAGTGTCTTTCTAGAACTATACTACACTTAGCCCTTATGGAGGACTAAGAATAGGAAAGGTGGCTTTGCTCATCTTGAAACTATTAGCATATCATGACAGAAGGAACAATACAGTGAGTTAATGAACATTGAGGAAATTTAAAATTTTTGTCAGTCTTGCCAGAGCAAAATGACAATTTTTTTTATTATTAGAGAGTTTCTTCATTTACATTTCAAGTGTTATACAAAAGTCCCCTATATCCTCCCCCTGCCCTGCTCCCCTACCCTCCCTCTCCTGCTTCTTGGCCCTGGCATTCCCCTGTACCGGGGCCTATAAACATTGCTAGACCAAGGGCCTTTCTTCCCCAATAATGGCCAACTAGGCCATCTTCTAATACATATACAGCTAGAGACATGAGCTCTGGGGGTTCTGATTAGTTCATATTGTTATTCCATGTATAGGGTTGCAGACCCCTACAGCACTTGGATACTCTCTCTAGCTCCTACATTGGGGAACTTGTGTGCTGCCCTATAGATGATTGTGAGCATCCACTTCTGCATTTGTCAGGAACTATCAAAGCCTCCCAGGAGACAGATATATCAGGGTCCTTTCAGCAAAGTCCTGCTGTTGTATGCAGTAGTGTCTGCATTTGGTGGCTGATTATGTGATGGACCAACCGAGTGGACAAAGCAAAGGGTAGAGGCAGAATCATCACTTGGCATGATAATGGCACTGACAAAGCATTTATAAATCTAAAGGGAAGTAAAAACTCATGTATCACAATTCATAGTAGCTGAACAATATAATCATTTATAGAAATAATTTGTAATGTTGATTAAAATCAAAGCAAGAAAGAAGGGGAGTCTAATTCAATTCAAGTGAGCCAACTCAAAATCTGATTCTGTAAATGATGACATAGAGTATCATTAGTTATCAGTGCCAAGTAACAAATTGGGAATGGGAAAAAAAAGATAAGAAAAAAGAAGATGGAATTGTTGAGTGCAAATTTCATCACTTTGTGCTTCACACTCTTCAACACGTACTTGCTTCCTCTGTTCAAGGTAACAGCATACTCACTAGTAAATATCAGTAGTAAAAAAAAAATTGACTTATTCTTTCAATTAATTTTGTAAAGTTTGAGACACCTGGAATCTACCAGTAACCTTCCTGAAGGCAGTCTTCACATCCTTGTTTCTCAAGATATAGATAAGAGGGTTCAACATGGGAATGATCACAGTGTAGAAGACAGATACTACTTTATCTTCTAGGGATTTGCCTAAGCTGCTCTGTATGTACATGTAGATGAGGGTCCCAAAGAAAAGACCCACAGCAGCCAGGTGGGAGATACATGTGGAGAATATTTTACCTCTGCTACCTGAAGACTTCAACTTTATGACAGCCTTGATGATGAACATGTAGGAAATGAGTATGACCAAGGCATTGGCCAAAATGACAAAGTTCCCAAAAAAGACAATTATAATCTCAATATTAGTTTTATCACTGTAGGCCAGCTTCAGCAGTGGTGGGAGATCACAAAAGAAGAAATTGATTTATCTTCACAGAAGAAAAGGGAAAAGATGCATGTGGTTCTTAAGATGGCCACAAACAACCCACCAACATAGCCTCCAGCCACCAAACTCCAGCATCTTTTAGGACCCCTGATTAGAGTATAGAGCAGTGGGTTGAGAATAACAACATAGCAATCATAGGCCATCACAGACAGAAGGAAACACTCAGTAGCTGCACAAATGGTGAAGAAGAAGAATTTTGTTGCACATTGGTCATAATAAATGATCATTTTGCTTTTGGCCAGTGTGTTGTCAGGATCTGAGGGGTGATGACCAAGGTGTACCATACATCCAATAGAGAGAGGTGGCTCAGTAAGAAATACATTGGGGTATGGAGTTGTATATCCACCTGTATAAGAATGATCATGCCCAAGTTTCCCCAAATAGTGATTTTATTGAAGCTGAGAAACACCAGAAAAAGGGGGACCTCCCACTTAGGTAGGTCAATAAATCTCATGAGAACAAACCTGGTTACTGTTGTGAGGTTATTCTTAGTCATTAAACCAATGTGGATTGTTAATCTGAATACAAGAATTAAATAAAAACAAGGACAATGTCACAAAGTCCTTTTCTCTATGCTAGAAGTTAGTCCTTTTCTCTATGCTAGAAGTTGAGTTTGCAACTGTGACCTTATTTATAAATCTTGTTTCAGAAATCCTGAACCAGGCTTATTCTTCTAGAGCAGTACCTATATTTGATGGGGCTAAACTTCCTGCTGTTGTTTCTAATCCATATTAATTCTGGTTTATGCTTGGAATATTCTGTGAAGAGAAGACATATTTGAGCATCAGGTTTAGAATGAACCAAGGCAACATCTATTCCAACATTATCACTTGGGTCACACATATATGGCTTATGATGATGGAATCTGTCTGTTCATGCCTTCCACACAGTGACCTAAATTTAACATTTCCTGGCACTTGAATTCATCCAATGTCTTTTTTATGGTATTTTTAACAGAAGTTTTAAAATTAGAGAGAGTTCACTTCCAATAGAAAAACAGGGCATCAAGTGGAGGGATGGGGTTGCCATTCCACAGCTAAAAACCCCCAACCCAGAATTGTTCCTGTCTGAAAGAACTGCGGAGACAAAAATAAAAAAGAGCCTGAAGGAAAGGAGATCCAGTGACAGGCCCAAATTGGGATCCAGCTCAAGGGGGGCGGGGGGGGGGGGGGGGCACGGCCTGACACTATCACTGAAGCTATGGTGTGCTTATAAACAGGAGCCCATCATAACTTTGAAAATCCAAACAAGCAGCTGAAAGATTCAGATGCTGATATTTACACCCAACCAATGGACAGAAGCTGCTGGGCCCTATGACTGAATTATAGAAAAGCTGGAAGAAGCTGAGAAGGAAGGTGACCCCTATAAGAAGACTAACAATCTCAACTAACCTGGACCCCTGATATTTCTCAAAGACTGAGCCACCAACCAGGCAGTATACACCAGCTAATATGAGGCCCCTGACACATATACAGCAGAGAACTGCTGAGTCTGAACTCAGTCAGAGAAGATGCACCTAACCCTCAAGAGACTTGAGGCTCTAGGGAATGGAGATGGCTGGTAGGGTAGTGGTAGGGTGTGGCAACATCCTTTTGGAGATGGGATGGTAGAGATATGGATGTGGATGGATCTGGAGGGTAATAGAGTCTGGACTGCAAAAAACCATGATTAAATACTAAATACAAAAAGTAAAAGAAAAGTAATAGGACACATACATCAACTCAGCAAGACAGCAGATGAAGCCAATGGGGATGCCAGTTGTGTTACAAAGCAACTATGAGGCAATGGCTTACAGTGTCTTCTCATGCATGATGCATGTGCTAATATCACAAACCCCCAAATATGTTGAACACCAAAGATCTGACTTATTCCTGGTCTACACTACATGCAGCCAAGCCAGAGGGAGAACCAAGGAAGAGACTATTCAGCACAGGGTCAGTATGTCTTTTTTTTTTTTAGATATTTTCTTTATTTACATTTCAAATGCTATCACAAAGGTTACCTATACCCCCCCGCCCTGCTACCCCACCCACCTACTCCCACTTTCTGGCACTGGCATTCCCCTGTACTGGGGCATATAAAGTTTGTAAGACCAAGGGGCCTCTCTTCCCAGTGATGGCCAACTAGGTCATCTTCTGCTACATATGCAGCTAGAGACACGAGCTCTGGGGGTACAGTTTAGTTCATATTGTTGTTCCACCTAAAGGGTTGTAGACCCCTTCAACTCCTTGGGTAATTTCTCTAGCTCCTCCATAGGGTGCCCTGTGTTCCATCCTATAGATGAATGTGAGCATCCCCGTCTGTATTTGCCAGGCACTGGCATAGCCTCACTCAAGATAGTTATATCAGGGTCCTTTCAGCAAAATCTTGCTGGCATATGCAATAGTGTCTGGATTTGGTGGCTGATTATGGGATGGATCCCCGGGTGGGGTAGTCTCTGGATGGTCCATCCTTTTATCTTAGCTCCAATCTTTGACTCTGTAACTCCTTTCATGGGTGTTTTGTTCTCTATTCTAAGAAAGAATGAAGTATGCATACTTTGGTTTCATTCGTCTTGATTTTCTTGTGTTTTGCAAGTTGTATCTTGAGTATTCTAAGTTTCTGGGCTCATATCCACTTATCAGTGAGTGCATATCAAGTGACTTCTTTTGTGATTGGGTTACCTCACTAAGGATGATTTCCTCCAGATACAACCATTTGTCCAAGAATTTCATAGATTCATTGTTTTTAATAGCTAAGTAGTACTTCATTGTGTAAATGTACCATATTTTCTGTATCCATTCCTCTGTTGAGGGACATCTGGGTTCTTTCCAGCTTCTGGCAATTATAAATAAGACTGCTATGAACATAGTGGTGCATGTGTTCTTATTACCAGTTGGAATATCTTCTGGGTATATGTCCAGTAGAGAATTCACTCCAAAAGTTATTGAAGTATAAAAGACCAATATTGTTGATTTGCAAGCATGATTTATGCATAGTATACATATCCAGAAGTTGTGATTTCTTTCACAATTAATAATTTATTCTGGGAGTAGTAGCAACTCTCTACAAAGTATCCTGTGCTCCTGAACCAATAATATAACTTGTAAACTATGTACCTCGATTCTGTGACATTCTAATTCACTTGAATATTCAAATGATTTCACAAAAAGGATACAGCTTATTTTATAGAGTAAGCAACAATGTAATCTCAGATCCAGAAATCCAAATTCAGTAATATAAAAAAGATTAAACTAATTCTTCCAACAATTGTTAATCCCACAATAATGAATTTGAATAGATGAGAATTAAATGAAATTCCAAACAATCCAATGTACGCTCAGATATACTAAGAAAGATAACTAACAAGTCAAAAAATGATGAATACAGATAAATAAAATGATAAAGTTGTTGGGCTACCTGAAACAGAAATTCACTAAATATTCAACTGACATATTTGAAATAAAAATCATATTAAATCAAAGAATAGGGAATGTACAAAGACACACCAATAGAATGTAGGGAAAAATCATAGAAAATATGAGCTGAAATACAAAATAAAAGAATTAAAACAATCTGATGGGGACAGTGGGACAATATTAATAAAAATTAGGGGGTAACAAGGTGGCTCCGTGGGTTAAGGAGACTGCTACAGAGCATTACCTACCTGAGTTTAATATCCACAGTCCACATCGTGGAAGGAAATAGTCATCTCATTGCGAGTTGTCGTGGACCTCAACAAATATTCCCAGAATATGTTTGTCAACTCAAATTTCCTTAAGAAAACTTACAAGATATATAAAAACCATGAAGACATTGCACCTGATAATTATGGTTCTGAAAAATGGGGAATTTTGTATATTAGCCCTCTATCAGATGTAGGATTAGTAAAGATCTTTTCCCAATCTGTTGGTTGCTATTTTGTTTTATTGACAGTGTCCTTTGCCTTACAGAAGCTTTGCAATTTTATGAGGTCCCATTTGTCTATGGTTGATCTTAGAGCATAAGCCATTGCTGTTCTGTTCAGGAAATTTCCCCTGTGTAATGTGCTTGAGACTCTTCCCCATTTTCTCTTCTCTTAATTTCAGTGTATCTGCTTTTATGTGAAAGTCCTTGATCAGGTTGGACTTCAGCTGTGTACAAGAAGATTAGAATGGCTAGATTTGCATTCTTCTACATGCTGACTGCCAGTTGAACCAGCACCATATATTGAAAGTACTGTCTTTTTTCCCACTGGGTGGTATTGGCTCCTTTGTCAAAGTTCAAGTGACCATAGGTATGAGGGTTTATTTCTGGGTCTTCAATTCTATTCCATTGATCTACCTTCATATCTCTGTACAAATACCATACAGTCTTATGATGATTGTTCCATAATACAGCTTGAAGTCAGGGATGGTGATTCACCTAGAATTTCATTTATTGTTGAGAATAGTTTTCCCTATCCTGGGTTTTTTGTTGTTCCAAATGATTATGAGAATTGCTCTTTCTAACTCTATGAAGAGTTGAATTGGAATTTTGATGGGGATCACATTGAATCTGTAGATTGCTTTCAGCAATGTGGCCCTTTTTACTATATTAATCCTGCCAATCCACAAGCATGGGTGATCTTTCCATCTTCTGGGACCTTCTCTGATTTCTCCCTTCAGGGAATTGAAGTTCTTATCACACAGATGTTTTACTTGCTTGGTTAGAATCACAACAAGGTATTTTATATTGTTTGTGACTATTGTGAAGGGTTTCATTTCCATAATTTCTCTCTCAGTATGTTTATCCTCTGAGTATAGGAAGGCTACTGATTTGATTAAGTTAATTTTATATCCAGTTACTCTGCTGAAGTGGTTTGTCAGGTTTAGGAGTTCTCTGTTGGGATTTTGGGTCATTTAAGTGTACTATCACATCATCTGCAAATAGTGATATTTTGTCTTCTTCCTTTTCAATTTGTATTCCTTTAACCTCCTTTTGTTGTCTAATTGCTCTGGCTAGGACTTTGAGGACTATATTGAATAGGTAGGGAGAAAGTGTACTGCCTTGTCTAGTCCCTGATTTTAGACCATTCCTTATACAAACACCATACCCAGACACTATTGCAGATGACAAGAAGTGCTTGCTGACAGGTGCCTGTTGTAGTTGTCTTCTGAGATGCTCTGCCAGAGCCAGACAAATATAGAGGTGGATGCTCACAGCTAACCATTGGACTGAGCACAGGGTCCCCAATAAGGAGTTGGAGAAAGGACTGAAAGAGCAGAAGAGGTTTACAACCCCATATGAAGAACAATAATATCAACCAATCACACCACCTAGAACTTCCAGGAAGCAAACGACCAACCAAAGTGTATACATGGAAGGACCCTTGGATTCAACCGCACATGTAGCAGAAGATGGCCTTGTCAGGCGTCAATGAAAGAGGCCCTTGGTCCTATGAAGGCTTGATTCCCCAGTGTATTGTTTGGGTGGGTGAGTGTGAAATCATCCTCATAGAAGCAGGGGAAGGGGTTATAGATGGGGGGGGGGGGTCCAGAGAAGAAACCAGGAAATGGGATGACATTTGAAGTGTATATACGTAAATTATCCAATAAAAAAAAGAAAAAATGGAGAACTTCATTCTAATGGCATAGAAAATGTTTTAACACATTCCAAAAAATGAAGGAAATTTGTACAAAATTAAAGAAAATTATACAATTTAAATAAAAGAAGCATTGAGAACATCAAACGAATAAGACCATAAAAGAATAGAGATTACCTATCATATAATAATTGAACTACTAAATAAACAGCAAAGGGAAGTATATTTTAAATGGTAAATAAAAAATACCAAGTTACACATGAAGGTCTGCTTATAAAATTCTCAAACTTTAAATGCCAGAAGTTAGAATGATGCATCTCAAGTTCTGAAAGACAACTGTCAATCAAACCTATCACACCTAGCAAAGCAACATCATCATTAAATGAGAAAAGAACAGAAAAAAATCCATGATAAAAATGAGATAAATGTGTTCAGAACCACTCAGTTAGGTGTTCACAATATTTGAAGGAAACCTCTGAGTTGAAGAGAAGAAATAAAAAATAACTCATGATATGTACTCACTGATAAGTGGACATTAACCCAGAAACTGAGAATACCCAAGATACAATTTGCAAAATACATGAAACTCAAGAAGAAGGAAGACCAAACTGTAGATACTTTGTTCCTCCTTAGAATGGGGAACAAAATATTCATGGAAGGAGTTACAGAGACAAAGTTTGGAGTTGAGATTAAGATGGACCATCCATAGGCTGCCCTACTCAGGGATCCATCTTATTATCAGCCACCAAACACAGACAAGATTTTGATGACAGGACCCTGATATAGCTGTCTCTTGTGAAGCTATGCTAGTGCCTAGCAAATACAGAAGTGGATGTTCACAGTCATCTATTGGATGAAACACAGGGCCCCAATGGAGGAGCTAGAGAAAGTACCCAAGGAGCTGAAGGGGTTTGTAACCCTATAGGAGGAACAATAATATGAACTAACCTGTACCCCCAGAGCTTGTGTCTCTAGCTGCATGTTGGACATCATTGAGAGATGAGGCCCTTGGTCTTGCAAAGATTGTATGCCCCAGTACAGGGGATTGTCAGGGCCAGGAAGCAAGAGTGGGTGGGTTAGGAAGCAGGGCCAGGGGAGGGTATAGGCGACTTTCGGGGTAGCATTTGAAAAGTAAATGAAGATAATATCTAATAAAATTTTTGTTTAAAATTAAAAAATACATAAAAAATGAATTAATTTAAAAAAGAAATTAAAAATAAATAAATAAAAATAAAAATCCATGAGGCTATATGAAAGAATATAATACCTTTAGTGCAGAAATAAGAAAGCACAGAGCTCTGCAGAATCAACAAAATGACAGAAATAATATACATCTTCCTACAATAACTCTGAACATTAATTTTCTTAATTCCGCAGTCAGAAGACACAGCTATCAGACTGGATCAAAAAGCAGCAACCCCTGACCATTGCCTTTAGGGTTAAATGATGGAAAAAAATGGACCATGGAAATGGATTTAGGAAAGAAGCAATAGTTGTGACTTGACTATCTTGCAAAATGGACTTCAAACAAAAAATTCAGAAGAAATACAAGAAATCAGTTCATACCAATTAAGTGAATAACCCATGAAGAAGACATTTTAAGTTTAAATACATGCACACTGAATGTGGTTATACCCCACATAACACGAATATTACTTGGTGTAAAAAGTCACAATAATAATAGTTGACTTCAAAATTCTACTTAAACCAATTGACATGTCAACACACCAAAAAAAAAAAAAAAACTATACATAAATATCTTAGTGAAATGACAGAGTATACCAAATGAACTTAATAGATGCTTTCATACCATTTCATTAAAACACTACAGAATTCAGATTCCTCTCAGTGGTCCATGGGGTTTTTTCTAAGTAGATAACCTATTAGGACCCAAATACTGTCTGATAAATAGAGGAAAACAGTGAAATATTTACCTGTCTTCTGTGTAATAAGCACAATGGTATAATCTAGTTATAAATCAGTAGCATAAAATTTCATAGAGTATAAGGAAGCTTATGAAGATTAAACATCTTACTATTATTATATGATGAAAGAGTTGCTGATAAGCAAAAATTGAAATTTAAAAAATATCCTAGGATTGACTTAAAATACAACATATTAAATTCTATAGGGGAAAATTAGAGCAGTTGAAAAAAAGAAGTATATAATTGTGTGGTTTGAGTTTTCTTAAAATAATCAAACTATTCATATAGTCATTAAACAAATTTATACCCACCGATAGAAACACCCCTACTAATGTGAAGACATGATCCTTTTAATTTTTATAAAGCCAGTTATCAAATTGAAGTTTTAAATGTGAAAGTCCTGATTTTTATGGAAATTAAGACTTTAATTCTACTAGCCATTTATATATTCTATGCTTGGATCAACTGTTTTCCAGGTTGATTCTCTTTTGTTCAGAGTCCACAAAACATATTGCAATGTTTTTTAGCTCTACATGGCCCAAGTGCTTAACACAGAATCAATTAACAAAAAGCTTGGTAGTCATCTATTCAAATTCCATGTTTATTTCTACATGGTGAGAAAAGAACTCATGTCTCTAAAGTGACAGCTGGGTAGTTTTGTGTGCACAAAGCAATATTCTCAGTAAAGAAGACATCTTTGAAGATGGAGAGATGGATCTGCAGTTAAGAGATGCCTGATCCTACAGAGGACTAAGGTTCAGTTTCCAGTACCTGAAGGCAGCTCACAACCATCTGCAATTCCAATCGCCCCCTTCTGGCCTTCAGGTGATATTGCATATACCCATGCATAGCCAGATGCAGAGAAAATAGTCAAACACATGAAGTAAAAAACTAAAGCAGAAGAAAATTTAAAGAAGTCATCCTTCAGATACCATTGATTATGTGATGTGTAATAAATATATTTCCCCAAATAAACATGAAAGTTTGTTTGATTTCTTGGTGAGTAGAAATGATTAATTCATCTCCCTCTTGCCTGCCTTTTGCCATCATTTGGGATATCAACACTGAACTTGTCACTGTACATATAATTGTATCAAGAATATAGGGTTGATATTATAATCTTAAGTAACACAAAGGAAGAGATAAATCTATGTTAGGACTTGACTTGTGCTAAGAAATTTCTTACCATCATACTCAATTATTATACCATATTTGAATTCGGAATTGCTGTATTTATTTTGGTCCTGAGAAAATAAAATATTTACCAAAATTCTCACACTGAATTAGAGGATAAATAGGATTTATATTCAAACCACTCCAGGAATTATCTGCTACTGTGTATTTTGAGTACTTGGAGTCTGAAGGAAATGTGTTCTTGATTACTAAATGGAAATTTCATATGTAACATCTTCTCATCTTCCTTTGAAGTTGCCTTGAAATGAAAATAGAACTCTATGTTTCACAAAAAACAATCATTTTAAATACAATTGTTGAGATTTCATCTGACTTTTGGCATGGAAATGAAGGGAACAAAGAATATTCTATGAAATTTTACAGAAGTGTGCAGGAGTTATTATATTCATAGGTCTTCAAGTCTACTACAAAGACTGGTTGTGTCTGTACCCGCTCACACTGCTAACCATAAAAGAGCATACTTGAATGAGAGTTTTCCATGAAGTAAGAGATATGATGAGGAGGAGTGGCAATCCATTGCCCTTCTGAAGCCAGATCTGGTCATTGTAGACACCTTCTCACAGGTAAGGTCCCCATGTTCATTACAAAGATATCAATATATGAATAATGAAGACAAAAATCAGTGAGTTATCAAGACAGTTTGGAAAGTCTTTTAATCGTGCCTCAGCATTAAGAAAGACAATACAATGATAAAGGAGGGAGACTTATTATTTCCTTTATATATGAAAAAAGAAACAAAAGATTGAAATTAACTCAATTCATAGAAGTCCTAAAATGTAATATTTGACACATGAAGTACAGTAATATATGTAGCAACAAAGACAAGATGGAAATTGTACCAGAAATTAGAAGATCCCTTAAACCACTTCTAAGTGATGGTATTAGAGAACTCTAGGAGATAAAGACAGAAAAATAATGTACTTCAGTTGCTGAATGCAAAATTTATGATAACTCTTCTTTCCTGGAGCAACATGGCAGCATTCTCTCTGCTCATGGGTAACTCATAAATATATTACTGGTATCTATTTGAATATGAATGATATGTATACAAAACTGGTAATGGAGAGGTCATCTCACTCAGTTTTATACACTCTGTGACACCTATATCCTACTAGTGAGCTTTCTGAAGGCTGCTTTAACATCGTTATTTCTCAAGCTGTAGATCAGAGGGTTCAACATAGGGATGATCACAGTATAGAAGACAGACACGATTTTATCTTCCTCTGGTGATTTCCCTGAACCACTTCTTATATACATGAAGGTGAGGGTCCCAAAAAAGAGAGCCACAGCAGTGAGGTGGGAGACACATGTGGAGAAGGTTTTACCTCTGCCACCTGAAGACTTTATCCTCATGACTGTCTTGATGATAAGCAGGTAGGAAGTGAGTATGACTAAAGCATTCACCAAGATGACAAAGTTCCCAAACAAAACAATTATGATCTCAGCATTTGTTGTGTCACTACAGGCCAGCTTCAGCAGGGGTGGAAGGTCACAAAAGAAGAAGTTGATCTTATTATCTTCACAGAAGGAGAGAGAGAAGGTACATGTGGTTCTTTGAATGGACCCAGATAACCCACATACATAGGCTCCCAGTACCAGATTCCAGCATTTTCTAGGACTCATGGACACAGTGTAGAGCAGAGGATTGCTAATAGCAACATAGCGATCATAGGACATCACTGCCAATAGGAAACATTCTGTACTTGCACAAAAGGTGAAAAAGAAGAACTGGGCAGCACAATGATTATAGGAGATGGCTGTTTTGCCTGTGGCCAGCATGGCCAGGATCTGAGGGGTGATGACACTAGTGTAGCAGGCATCCATTACAGAGAGATGACTCAGGAAGAAATACATTGGGGTCTGAAGGTGGACATCCATCTGGATAAGAATGACCATGCCCAAGTTCCCCAGGATGGTGACCAGATAGAAGCAGAGAAATACCAGGAAAAGAGGAACCTCCCACTCTGGATGGTCAGTAAAGCCCACAAGAATGAATTCAGTTACTGTTGTGAGGTTGTTATTGTCCATATTCAGTGTGGACTGCTTATTCATTAGAAGATAAGAATGTATTGTAAGGATTCTAATACTGAAGATCACTCTTTTCCTCTGTAGAAGGTGTTAAGTTTCTTTGTCTGTCTATTTATATAAAGTATTTTTTCAAGAATTTTTAATCTGATTGATTTTCTTTAGACATTTTGACTTGCATGAGGTGGCTTTTCAGTTACTATTTCTGATTCAAAATAGTTCTCATTTACATTTGGAAATTTCTGTGAGGACAAGAAAGCTAATCCTCAGGTTTGGGGAAAATGAAGATGCCACTTTTGCGCGTGCATTCCAATAACATTGCAGGCAGGAATCTCTTTTGCTCTATACCAATATGTGATTAGCCGTCTATATGTGCTTCCCCATATTTAGTCATGAGCTTCCTCGTCAGTAGTAAGTCCCACCTGTGCATTCTTTCCTTGATGCTGAATCCTGTATCTCTTTCACTTCTGTACACTGACCTCAACTTTTGCCCTTATACTCAAACCAATTTAACCTATTCTTCCCTTTAAAAAACTTTATCTGCCTGTAATTTTGTGCTGAATAATTCTTAATTTCATGCATTCATATATTCTTCTTGCTATTATATGATATTCAAAAATTCATATAATACTAAAAGCAACTTTTTTCATCTTTAGTTTTTACCACTCCACTTCAAAGACCATAATATTTAAGATACTGTGAGTCAATATTGTTTTAGTATTTAACACCCAAATTTAAACACTAAACTCATAGTCGTTCTATACTTTGGTTCTGTTCCTTGGCTCATATTATCTATTCCTATTGTGCCTCTATTATTTTTGTATCCATTTATTTTTTGTTAATTCTATTATAATTGTGAAAATTTTTATATATTTAGATAATTGTTCTTTGATGTTATATCATCCAATAGTCTTCTCTGTCCTGTTCCAGCTGTTACTCTCCTTTCCTCTGATAGTACTCTCTTTAAATACAGGCTTCAAATACCAGAGAAATCTCTCCTTCATCCAGACACCATTGTCATGCCTTGTAATCCTATATGTGTGTGTGTGTGCATATATGTATGTGTATATATATATATATATATGTATATGTATATGTATATAGTTTGTGTGTACATATATACTATATACTATATACATATATATAGTATAGAGAGGATACGCTAAACTATGCAACCGTATATAACACATATTATATATTAGCACATATATTTGTGTTTATATATAATATGTGTTTTAATATATATTCATATGCCATAATTTTACATCCACTTTATGAAAATAAATGTCTATGTCATTGGGGTATTGTCAATTCTAAGTACTTTAATACTGAAAGGAGAGTAGATTATTGCTCAGAATAAAGGAAGAGATAAATAATGTTGACCATTATATTTTTTTCATTGTATTCATCAACTTAAATAGTATCTACTGATTTCTAGCTCTGAAAAATACTGTACTCATTTTACATAAATTTCTACTATATTGCTCATAATATGTCCTTATATAAGACATGTTTTATACATATATTTATATATATATATGTATATATATATCTTTATATCAACATTTAATAAAATTTGTACTCACTAAATGAGTTAAATATTCTTCTCCAATTTTTTCTTACTTTCTATTCCATTATAACAGCTTTTATTCTTTTACACATTCAGATAAAAGTACTTGCTAGCTTATAAAAATACTCTGTTTTGTCTATGAGTTGGTTATTTTGTCTATAAGTGACTGATATTTCTTTATTATTCTT